>JAYMFT010403536.1:0-18749 GCA_038088735.1 Panulirus argus | reverse complement strand
ATATATATATATATATATATATATATATATATATATATATATATATATATATATATGTACCGTTGATGAGAAGGCCTTGATTAGGGCTTCAGATGCCGATGCCGTTACAGCTATCACACAAACACACAAAAAAGAAACCCGAGTTCCAATGATATTGTCAGTTCTTACCGTATACTAAAGCTTTAAAAGCTTTATGATAGAGGAGAAAGTTCAAAAGATGAAGCTCCAGGGGTTATAGAACTCCTTCGTACTGAACGAACAGTAAATCATAGTTGCAAGCAAAAGGCACACAACACCAAAGCATATAAACACACACACACACACACACAGAGGACAACAAACAAGAGACTTCCTTGAAAATTGAAGTGCAGAGGCGGGAGTCCCACGCCTGACCAAACACACTGATGGTGTCAGTTCTCCTCGTCTGCATTGACGTGATGTCAACCACACTGAATTAACTTGCTTTCAGGGTTGACCCAAGAATTAGACGCTGAATCATGGTGTAATAACAGGCTCTCATCCTGACGTCTGCTAGAGCGGCATTTGGGCAAGCCGTAGAGAAAGCAAATTCAACCTCAGTAAAGGTGCAACTAAGCACAGATGAGAATACAAATGTTGAAGGATAATGTGGGTAAATGTTCTGTAAAACGTAAAAGAAATTGTGACTATGAAGTAACGTAAGTGAGGCCCTGGTGTGTGACGGAGGTACTGTATACAAGTCACCGTTTGTTGATATTGTGAAGAAAATCATTATCGGATGAAGATCGATCTTAATAGTTCCTCCTCTGGCGAGACGGGGAGGTATCTTGCCGAGGCATCTGTATTTCTGCTGAGCTCGGGTGGGGTGGGGGTGGGGGGAAGCTCCCACGACTGGAGAGAGAGAGAGAGAGAGAGAGAGAGAGACAGAGAGAGAGAGAGGACCTGTTCTCAGCAACTGCTCGAAGACCGCCTTCTCGCGCTGGGGGTTTCAGATGCAGCCACAGGCCAATACCATTCTCCATTTATGTGCTCAGAAACGGCTCCTCTGCCGTCCTGACTTTCCGGGCTAACCAACAACCACTTCTCGCCTGAGGGCGCGCCATCCCCATTCAATCGCAGTGCGGTCAAATTAGATGTTTACATCTTGTCGCTTTGCCTCCTCACCTTGACCACTAAACTAACAACCTCCTATTCACTCTCAAAGGCCGCCACTGCACGGGGAGCATATCAGCTCAAGGCAATGGGGTGAAATCTTGTAGTGGATTCTCTAGGGAAGAGACAGCGACCTTCGCAACCAGAGACAGGAGGTCTGGTCGGTCACATAACGTCGACCTTGAGGCTGTCGACATCCCTCCTCCTCCTCCTCCTCTTCCTCCTCCTTCCAAGAAATCATTACAAAATTATCCTCTCCCAGATGTGTGTACGAGTGCCACTAATGAGAAGGGCTCCATTGTTTGGCGCCGGGGGAGAGGTGGGCAGGTCCGGATGCTGGGGAATTGGCTGGAGGTGGAGGGGCAGAAAGGAAAACATAGGGGAGATGTGGGATGCATAATAAAGGTGGAGAGGTACGGGAAGGTGGGGTACTGATACGAGGAGAGATGATTAGATGACGTTGATGATGATAAAGAAGAATTAAAAGGATCCAAAAGGTCTTCCGAAAACATTGCTGAAAGTATGTTTAAGTGCTTCTTAAGGTACTTTACCATCAGTAAAGTACACTTTACCAGGAATAAGTAAGTGCTCCTTGTCCCAGAGCTGTGGTCCGCCGCCACAAGTGCGTCACTGAATAAAGTAAAAAACGATTGAAAGGGGAAATCAAAGACGAGATTTCGAAGCCGAAGCAAAAAGCAAGGAAGAAGAATGCATTAAAGCAGTGACTAGCAAAAGGTTGAATCAGTCAGCAGTGTAGGAGACTAGAAGAAAGAAGGACACAGAAACAGTAAGAAAGAATACCATAATAAAGGATAAAATGAGAGTGAGTAAAGAAGTGATTGAAAACAAGTATGAAGAGTACAGAGAAAGAATCCGAAACATCTGATGGAGAAATACGAATGTAAACGATCAGATGCAACACCAGAAGTCTTTTAGGACATACTGTCATATCCGAGTCGAAAAAATTGTCTACGCGAGTCTAGATATAGAGCTTTCCCGTCCATTTCCTGACACCTGAAAGGCAGTATTAGATTTCTGGCCAGGTTCCTTACTTACTGGCAGATCCGACTAGTCACTAAGCTTATTTACCCTGGGCAAGATCCAAGCGGACAGACAGGGAGCTTAAGCTTGAAGACGTTTTTCACTGATCCATCAAACCTCATGATAAATACGTGCTATTTAATTGAGTCTCTGCGAGTTATCACTTTACGTTAGATATAAAGTGTGGAGAAACTACATGATTACAGTTTCTGTACGGAAATCAGATTAACTAAAGCAGCTTTATAAGAGATCAGGTTAACTACAGCCAATGTGTAGGAATAAGGTTAATAACTAACCTCTCTAGAAACCAGGTTAACTGCAGACTGAAAAAAGAATCATATGCTTACGGCAACTGTTTAGAAATCAGGTTAAAAACAAATTTCCCTGAAAATCTGGGTAAGTAAAACGTCTTTGCAGAATCAGGTTATTCACAGCATCCCCTTGGAAATCAGATCGACTACAGACCCTCTGTAGAAATCAGGTTTATCTACAGCATCTCTGTAGAACTTGAGTTATCTTCAGCATCCCTGTAGACATCATGTAAACTACAACAATCCTGTAGAAACCAGATTAACTAGAACACCACCTTAGAAATCAGACTAACTGTGGCGTCCATTTAGAAATGAGGCTAATTCTAATGCTTGAAGAAAACGAATTCTACGTAGAACCTTTGTAGAAATCTTCTGCATGTATACGTCAATCCAGACAGAAATGGGCACGGGATTGTCTGTATCCTTCGAAAACCAATTCATTGAAAATTGTTATCATATTATTATTCCCTTTAGTTATCACAGTTATCGCTTGAATAATTTGATTTTCCTGCTATTTAGTTCTAAGGACATGTGTACTGGTGTTCAGCAGCCTCTGGCTATTTTCTAGAACCACTGAATCCGATTTGCAATCGAATGACTTTCAGCAACATTCAGATGAATGGCAGCAACATCTCAGTAACAACCAACTGGTGCCCATCAGCACTCGACTAACTCTCATTAACAAATACCTGACACCCATCAATACCCAACTGACTCCTAGCAACACCTGCCTAACCCTCGGCAACAACTCGCCGACTCCCAGCAACACCTGTCTCCCAGCAACACCTGACTGACCCCCAGCAACACCTAACTGACCCCCGGCAACACCTGACTGACTCCCAGCAACACCTGACTGCCTTCCCAGCACACCTGACTGACTTCCCAGTAACACTCGACCAACTCCTTGCCACTTTCAAACCTACCTCAACCATTCCTGTCTGAATGCACATTGGACAAACCTCATAAAAAACTTTTTATATATATATATATATAAAGAAAATGAATGAACCCCCTGATTCACAAATCAAAGTCACTAAAAGGAGATTTCGAAAGCAAGTTTCAAATCGTGGTAATGTTACCTCGACAACAACAGGTCAAATAACCTTCCGTAGTCGACTACAAACACCTAAGAATACCTCATCATGGCCTCCGTGTGGTTATCACGGGCTGGGAAATGTTCCAGCTCAACATCGGAGCTTGATTGAACGTCCGGCCTTTGCCAACAGATCAGTCCTGACTCACAAGGTGGGTTTGCCAAACTGTATATGCCAGTGTCAGGGAGTCTCTGTGTATGTGTGTACAAGGACAACTTGTACAGATGTTTGGGAGGAGTTACTTTTTGGAAGGCTGTATACAGGAGGACAGTTAGTATAGATAGTATGAAGGAATATACGAGCTAGAGAGCAGCTAGTGTGGACGGTGTGGGAGAGTTTATGTGTAGAGGGGAACTAAAAACGGACAGCGAGATGGGGTGTGTTATATAGAGGGACAGTTAACATGAAGAATACGAAGGAATGTGTATATTAGTAGAGGTGCTGCTATGGACAATGTGAGGGAGTAAGTATACTGAGTGGGTAGTAAGCATGAAGGATAAGAGGGTATGTGTTAGCAGGATGTATGTATAAAAGAAGGATACCACAGAAATCATAGTAAACAGCAGGATACAATGATCTCACTTTGCTGACGAATCCTCATTAAACAGTCTACCTTATCCACAAGAAAATGGAGTTAAGACCAAACAGAAAGAACCCAAAAAATAAACAATCAACAACGTTTACCATCGTGATCGAAAACAGTAAACGATGGCTAAGCATAACAAAGATACTACCTGAGCATTAGACTAAATTCAAAATAATACGTAAGGAAAATCAGAACCCTACAAAATGTATAATTACCCTATCTGTGATTCTTTTCCGCTCGTCAAAATTTTTCGTGATGGATATCTTGAAATCACATAAAATATCTTAATTGGCTCCAGTAGTCAACGAGAAACCGAAAATTGCGATTGTGGATGTTTACAGTAATTAGAATTTCTTCCCGGTTATATCAAAATTGGCCGTATTGCCTCATTATAATCTATAATTACGCAAAACACATTTCAGATCTAAGACAAGCTATGTTATGCTATGTACAAATTATGTGATGTTATGAGAAATCCCCAGACTATTACATTCTGTCACTTTTGAAGCCAATAATGTGTTCTGTTTAATGATAACTCAATCTAGACCACTGCATTTGCGTGACAAAATATCCGAACAGAAGCACAAATTCAGTACTTCTGACCTTATGGCAACAGAGGATTATATCATTTGGAAAGACACATGCCAGGGTCAAAGGAGAGTGGATGAAAGCACAAGAATTTCAGGAATTAATCATAAAATTACGTCATGAAAGATACGTTTCTCTCCAATTCCGGACAAATAAGAGACATTTTGCCCTTGGGCAGATAAGTGAGTCAAAGATATAAAATAGAACTGACGCAAAAGTTCAGAGTGACAAGGGGAAAAGAAAAAGTAACGCAAACGTACGAAAATAAAAAGAAGAGGGGAAAGGGGAGACAAATGGAAAAGTCAAAGAGACGCAGTTCCTGAAAACTAGTAAATAGAATATCCTTTGGCATAGATCACTCGCGCTAAAACAGGTTCATAGGCGGAGGCTTCTTCCTACAGCAGAGTCAGATGTAACACGACAGACGATCCAGTATTTGAGAATGAATCAAAATAGAAAAAGACAGCAAGGTAAGGCCAGATAGAAAAAAAAAATAATAAATACAATAACAACAGAAGCAGTGAACTAATATATCACATATGCATGAAATGTATGTGTGTGTGGGTGGGTGTGTGTGGGTGCGTGTCTCTCTGTGTGCTCTTTCGTTTCTCTGCGATTCTAATATCATGGGTACGGCCTTTGACGTCTGTATGCTCTTTTTAATTTCCTGGCTTCCAACGTTTTCAAAAATTTTCCTTTTCTCGTTCCCCGGAGGATCTCAAAGTACAGTTGCGTTAGGTTCTCTGTGCACGGTCATGGATCCGTTCCCGCGTGCTGGCGAGCTCCCATCCAACACCAACCCCTTCTTGACCAGCCAGACGTAAATCCTAACCATTTGTACACCCCTAAGTCTCCTCCGTCCTTTCCTTTTAAGCACACACTTACAAACACTACCCTCATCATCACAAGTATATGCAGTAACTCGTTCACTTAAGGTTCCCCGTCCACACCCAGTTGATTCTCGTGCCCAACGCCTTCTTAATTCCACCACATAAATCCTCCTTGCAAACTATGTACTACCGCTCCACGCTTCGTATTCCATTACCACAGAGCTCATCTCGACACCTCGTTTCTCATACTGCAAGCAATCTGCCATTTGATCTCATACATGCATAGCATGTCATCGTTTTTTTCTCTCGACTTACGACAACAAACCTCGGGGAAGTGTACTTGTCTTTAAAAACTGCAACACGAATCTGTCTGTGGTCATCCATATTCCTGTCGGTCAGTATCTACTTGAAGCATTCCTTAAAAAAAAGTTATCAATATCAGCCAGTAGGCAAAACCATGTCGACAGATGCATCAAAGCCGCTGGGAATGAGGTCAATGCTGAAAACCCTTTGACCGATTCGTAGTTAAAGATACTTCGGATAAATAGGCTACTCTTTTACCCGAAGAAGAATACACATTCACGAACATACTTCTGGAACAGCATCTCGTCACCTATACACAGCAGGTAGGGTAATCTCCATTCATATATACAATGAATATAAATCTGGGGTGGTATTTCAGATAAGGTAATATTGCTGTAAAATCCACATTGAAGGTAGACTTGCCAATAGTCATTCATGTATGACTAGCGCAAATCTACACTAGAATATCAGTGGGGATAAAGTTGTAGAAGACAGAGGTTAAAAAGATCTTATATGAAGGGTAAACCTATCAGACCAGAAATATAAACGCGATATACAGAAACGTAGCAAAGCATTTTTTCTTTTTGTAAAAGTATTTGCAACAACGCAGGAATGATAGAGTAGAACGGCGTAACAGATAAGCCCGAGTGAAATGAAAGTGTGCAACAGTGCTAGGGAAGAAAGACAACACGAAGATGAGGACCATCTGTAGATATAATCTGAATGATGGAAGTAGATAACTTTGCTCTAGGTAAATTTTGCCGGTGATACACTGGCATTAACTTTACGCTGATGAAAAGTTTAAGTTATCAAACTTTTGTTCCCGAAAGTTGAGATGACCGAGAAGCGGGTTATGTAATGAAGTTTTCGATGGGATCTTACAGTCCAACTTTACCCGACGAGAGAGAGTGAGTCTGGAATATATGGGTATCCAAGAGCTGACAAAATGCTGAAAATCAACCCCCCGAAAGCAGGGGAAATGGTAGTTATGAAGTACGGAAATGAATCCGAGAAGGGATTGAAAGAATCAACCAATTCGACATGTGCAACTGGTCGTGATTATTCCTCTACCATTTGCTTTTTCACTTCTGATTCTCACTTCCCATTGGCGGCTGAGGAACTAGACACTTCTCCCCGGTCATTGAAAACGCAAACGAGTACTTCATGCTGAGCGAGAAGACGAAGGGAAAGAGATCGTCCACGCCGCCAGTGACTTCTGGCTGGTAAAGAACGAAGAACAGTGATCCCCTGTGCTTCGCCTGAACCTTGCGCAATAAGATCATTCTGAGGAGGAGTCCACATCAGGAATCCTCAACAGTGAAGTATGCTCCTCGTAACTGCACCGTCCATCTAGTGTTCACTTACTGAATCTATCCTGCAGTGGTCATAGGGAGAACCTTTGCTGTCATAGGTCAGGTGTTGTATAAGCGGGTAACACATAACTTTTAGGCAAGTTGTAGATTATACACGTGTGTGTGTGTGTGTGTGTGTGTGTGTGTGTGTGTGTGTGTGTGTGTGTTTGGACCCGGCCTGCTAAGGGACACAAGATAAGTGACAAGTAAAAAGTCACCCTCGGCGAGGCTGCATTACCATAAATTGACGAACGGGGAAAACAGTCTCGTCGAAGAACTTCCTGCCCCTGCCCCTGACTGTGGCGCAGACACGAAGCTGTATGAGCCCTCAAGAAAAGAGCTTCTGCATAGTTATAAAATTCCAGGTAACGTGGTACCTCAATCAAGCTAGATTAGCTAGATGAACGTGGTACATAAGCTGGGTTAGGCCGAGTTAGGTCTGATAATCAGGTTAGCAAAGGTCATAATATCACTTGGAAGTAAGCAATATGACCTAATATTACAGTGCAAGATAAAGACTGCATTTCTGGGATTATTCGTCTACGAGGGTTGGATTGTCACTGCATTATCACACAAAAATTGAAGAAATCACAGAAAACGGTACATATTCTGTCAAGGAAAACGGATGGTGGTGTAGATCATAAAAGTGCTGATTGTAATTTAAGTATTATCTCTTACATTTTAGGCCTACATTTTCTTCAAATCTTCGATGGGACGTTCAGCTATGTCGATTATCTCTAAGCATTGCAAAAACAAAGAGGAACCATCAGCAATGACAAAAACGACCACAAAACAACTATAGTGTAGCTACATATCCCTAAAAGCCTGAGATTCTTCGCAGAGTTGATAAAGATGGTACCCGACATCTCATCCCTTACCGATCTTGCTTGGTGCAATAAACCTTCCCCAAGTGTATCTCTGCTGCTCCTGATGGCGGACCACAGCTTGAGAACTGCACCAGTACGCGTTAATACCCAGGTGGAGCCAACTACTTCTCGCTTACCTGCAGAAGAAAGAGAAAAGAGGTTATCAGATGACAGAAGATCGTACTGAATAGTCTCTACACTTAAGGAAATATCTTGAAATATGTCTTTACTCACTGCATTACCACTAGTGCAAATTTCATAGTTTGAGGTGATCAAAAGTACATACAAGGGAATTTAAACGAGTAAATGAATAAAAATCATATAAAAAATTACATTAGAAGAAAAAATCACATATCAAAAAACAGGATGAATATACAATAGAACCTAAGGAGAATAAAGTTTATCAATCAAACAGAACTTTGCATCCTCGCACTTAGTTCCCAAGACACTGATATTTCTGAGCAACATTTATGCAGAAGACTCCAACCTGCCAGTCACAGATGGGGATACTCGGAGAATTGAAGCCCTCTGTTAGTCTCCCCTGTTCATCTATTGTCTATCTATCTCTCCCCATCTATCTACTACCCACCGACTATCCAAATACCATTTGGAAATAACAACTTCACCTCCCTACCATCCACGATACTTTACTAGGCACCTACGATTCACTCTACCCTACGAGCCACTTGCCATCTATCATCCTCCACTCACCTCCTACCATCCACTATGCTCTCCTAGCCATCTGGCATCTACCATCCTCTATTAGCCACCTAAGCACACCATCCTCCACTCGCCTGCTACCGTCCACTATCCTCCACTTGCCGGATACCATCCACCGTCCTCCACTGGCCATCTGATATCCCCTTAATCACCTGAACATATGCCACGCAAGATTCTAATAATTGACCATATACTGCAATTAGCAATTCACTCCCACAACATGTGCGAATCTGTCAAACTAAGTTCATACGAAAATATATATGATACTATGAATAAAAATAAGGATATACTTAGTGTATATGAAAATATGGACATTATGTGTATATACTCTGTTCGTCTTTAGAAGTTCAATGTGATGAGAGAAAAGACTTCAAATGCATCCAGAGACATCTTATCAAGCAATGTCGAGAACGAAGGATGACTAAATCTTATCAGACATTATCAAGAACAGAGGATGACTACATCTTATCGAGTTATGTCGAGAACTGTGGATGACCGTCTTACGAAACGACATCGAAAATCAAAGATGACCGCATCTTTAATCAAACTTTATCGAGACTTCTTCAACGTAGGCTTCGAGTGAATGCATGACACAATCCGCAACGAAGCGGAATTTTTCCCCTCAACTCCGGTCCAGCTGCATTGATAATGTCATTTCTTAACCATCAAAGAGGCCTCGTGTGGCTTTGATTTGACCTCACAACACAAATAGCTCATAACCTTGCTCTGCATGCGGGTCGGCGTGCTGCCCAGGTCATTATCTGCATGCTGACCTCCTAGACGCGCCTGGATCAGCAGTATGACTCAGACTGAGACAAATTTAGACCTAATTTTCTATTACTGAACACTTGGGGGTCGAGTCACCCTCATATACGGTGTATATTGTCGAGGAACTTTTAAAAGTCCATAGGAGACAAGAGTTCCCCTGATACTGGAAGAAGCGGAGCCGAAAAAGTTCCTGAGGATATACATCAATAATAAACACACACACACACACACACACACACACACATATTACATATACATATATATGAAGAGGAGGATAATGTCGACGATTCATTATTTTTCAGCATGACAAGGAATAATTTGCGTCCATGAGTTATCCCGCCATGGCACAACACAATAATGTTGGTTGGTGTAAGATTCGCCAGGGGGTCTGCTTGGCACAGGCCTTCGCCTTAGGCCCGTTCTCCCTTGAGTGACGCCTGTATGGATTTACTAGCGTGAGTCTCGGGCGTTAGAAGGACAAGGGAGGAAGGTATGTCAAGAGTGCTGTTGGTAGCGAGTCACTCCACTCACACTTCTCCCCCTCCCATTCCACTTTTTCTCTCGGTTCACAATGGCTCATTTGCCTCCCCGACTGTAATGGATAATGCTCTTGTGGTAGTAGTAGTGGTAGTAGTGGTATTGGATTCGCCAGGTGTCGAGCCCGTGGCCAAGTAACACGACTACCCTGTTCTCGTACGGTGGTGTGTTCGTGGTGCTTCACGTGCCATAAAAATAACTCTGGAATTGCCCTACGCCTGTGGCGATATTGACCCTGCCTCCTGAGACCATTGGTGGCATTGCATGTTCTCTCTGATATATTTACCCCACTCATATAATCTCATTATATCTAGATTATCATCTGAAAAAGAAATATGGGTAGACAGACCTCTACAGAGTGAAAAAAATATTTCTAGATATACGTTTATATGGAAAAAATATGTTTATAGATTTATATAGTGAGAAAAATTATTAAATATAATTTTGTATATACTTTGTATATACTTTTTTTCCTTTACTCAACACATTAAATGCCGCAATACCATTCCACCTCTTCAGACCCGATAATTTTGCTTGTTACTTTCTCATAACTTCCACCTCACCCACGCCAGAGTAGGCTTCCCACCCTTTGGCAATCCACCCGACGACAGAGCGTCATCAGCATCCAGCATCATCTAAACCCTCAGTTACGCCGCTTGCATCATAAATTAATTGATTTATCGCCCTCCCTAACAGGCAACTCCTTTAGCGCATCATCAACAAATCTTTTGGAGATCCCTGCGGTACATGATATCCATGAATGACCCCCAGTGCAAATACTTTAGCCATACGTTCGGTCCTCCTGTACCGGGCACGGTCCGTAGCCATGGGAGAATCCTCTCTCTGTCAGTAGGGCCACACTGCTATGCCGAGTGCACCCTTGGGAATTCTCGACACCCTCTCTCTCTATCTCTCTCTCTCTCTCTCCACATTCCCAAGTGGTACATATGGTCTTTTACCTTCAGCTGTTTATTTTCTCTTGGGACATTTACACTGGTCTTATTTACATGCACAGTTCTTCATTATCTCATGTTCTCTGCTCCCCAAAAGTCGCACTCTTCGATTCATTATGAAATCGACAGAACTGAACATACAATGGCCTTATTCGCATAAGTCTAATTCTTTTGCAGGTATGTGTAATTTACCACGAGAGAGAATGCCATCCACAGCCAAGCCCCCTACCGGCTACTCCACGGTTTACCTTGATTGTTTCATGCGCCCTGTTGCAGCCAATTAACAGCAAGTCGCCCCCTCCTATAGCACATTGATCCATCTCCTACCGTCGTGCTGAGAATTTACGCCATGATACTCTAAAACCTCCGCTCAATCAGACTAAGCTCGATTGCCACGTCTCTCCTTGACGTACGCCATTTCTTGCACTATTAACCCGCCACGTGCCACATACCGTTCTCGTGTATCATATTCCCTACATCATCCAGTCTCTTGCTTTCGCCTCGTTTTCAAGGCCCAAGACTTGCATTCACACCGTACTGCAGGAATTACCATACCTTCAAGTATACTCATCTTTGCTTGCAAAGACTCTCACACACTTCTGCTACCAGGTACCAAACGGACTCCACCTCTTCCAGGTCCTTCCCATCTCAACACGAAACACGCGTTCCCGTTTACGCTCCGGACATCATCCATCCCTATAACGTTACAAACACCGTTTCATCTGCCCACGAAGCAACGACAATAACGAAGACACCGAGTACTAACTAGTCAACCACCCTACGTTTTCTGCACATAGACACACACATCACTCCACCCTGTGACCTACGGTCCCAACCGGCGGACGTGGCTGGCTTCCTGATTGCTAGAGGAGCCTCATAAAGATAAAAGAGACTCCTGGAGTAGGAAGTAAGGAGTATTTACATTACTTTCCTCACTCGACAATATCAAATCTAATTTTCACAAAACCCTGTTACATCTTTCCTCTCTTGTAAGTCTGAGAGAAGGGTGTAAGCATCACAGTGGCTGTGGGGGGAGAGGGAAGGCTAGCCACCTGCAGAAGAGACACGCTACAGTATCTTCATAAAATGTAGGCGATTATCATTTAGTGCTTTTGGGGGGCCACTGTTACCCTAGAGTGTTGTTCCTCGGGCGGTAACGCTATTCAGTGCATTTTGCAGACGACGAGCTCTCCTCCTCACTGCATACTGGCGTTCACGGGGCGAAGGGGCAATCGCTGGTCCAACACTAATGTTTAACATGTGTTAACTGCAACGAGGACAATGAGACGCCGGGCGGCAAGGCAGAATAACGCAATCTCCCTCCACCACACCCTCTCCCACCTCAGACACACACACACACACACACGCTGTGAGGCAGAGTTAGAAACACCTTTATACTCTCTAAGCACGCTAAGCAAGCTGCCCTCTCTAGTATGCACACACTCCTGTTCTCAGACTGCCTTGTACCCACCGTTTCCTCTCTATTTTATATGTATGCCCTGTTTACGTCTCTCCCTCTCTCTCTCTATCTCTCTCTGACTCAGGTTTTGTCTCTCCTACTCCCATTACTCTGATGTTTTTAGCCCTTATCAGTTTTCAGTCGGTATTTTCACTTCCGACTTCGGTACATCTGGTCAGAGCCGTCTCCTTCTGAGGCTTTGATCGATGAGGCAGGAGTGTCTGGACGATGATAGATGGTCGAGGGCTGAGAGCCAAGTCGTGTTGAGTCCCTTCATTTCTATTCACATAATGCCCGCAACATAACGGGAACGCAAAGGGGATTGAATCCATCTTCTTAGTCCCACAAGGCCGGTCGGATTATTATTCACCAGAATGAGGAAAAAATGTATCTGGTTCCCTGTTATTCAGAAGAAGAAAATCTTATTTCACTGTGACCTACAAAAGTATAATCAGCAGAAAAGTACTGCAGCTCAAGAAGAGACTAGTATAGAATATTGAGTAATGCAGAGGACCGAGTAACCAAAGATCTGACCAACACTGCCCAGCTACAAGAAGAGATATAAGAAGCTATAATCTTAAGATCAGAATCTCATACAAAAGAAACAATATAACCAAGACAAACAATATCTTCTATGCAAACAGCAAAAAGACCTTTTAGTACCATGTAAATCTAGACTTGACACCTCTCACTTGTCGACAATTGCGGGATGAAAAATTCTGTTTCGGTTATGCAATATAGAAATGTCAAGGTATTAAATACGTCTCTTACACCTTCCCTCAAAAGGCTAGGTCATCATGGACAGCATCTACAGTGCTCGACTCTGATTATTACCTAAAGGTGAGTGAAATCGCAACATTAATTCCTTTTTCTGAAGAACTGACAAGCTAACTGAAAATAGACATCGAGGACAGACCGTACAACTAGAGGACAAAATGATCATCACGAGTGCATCACAGTGACAATTTTCTTTTTATTTCAGTTTCCCATCAGTATATTGTGTAAAAGTATTTATCATATCAGACCATTTAACTAGGAAAAGCAATTTACTGCTGAATCAAATTACTTTTCCCTCCCTGCGGCTCTGCGAGGAGCGTTTGTACAAAAGCAAATGATAATTTCCCTTTGACCTTTTGGTATCAGCGAAATACAATCGTTCATCTAACTCTCACGAAACATCGAAATACCGGATGGACAATTCATCACGAATCAAACACGAACTCAGTCGTTTCATTTCGTGTGTAGATCAAAATCATAACGAAAAATGATAAAAAGAAATGATCTTTTCCTCTTCCATGCAGTAAGTGCAAGACCACATGAGGGATCGATGATATGATGCAGATCAGAGGGAGGAGACTTGGCCTTGAAATGTGCATAGCAACGTGAGAACACAGCAAAACGGATGCCTGGAATACGGAACGTTGAAATCTAAGAATTCTGTGTGATAATCTCCTGTGTACTTTCATGAAAGACGCAGCTGCATAGACCAGTTACGTTACTATTACAAGCTAAAGAGTCAGTTAGGGACGTCTGTTTTAATCCATGGAAGGAGAATGAGAGGGGAAGAGAGAAAAGAAACGAGAAAAATGTTTGGAATATTTACCAAGTAGGTAGAGTGAACGGGAATTAATTTAATAAAAGAAATAAAGAAGAGACTTTGTGAAGGGATAAGGAAGAAGGTGAAGCAAAAACAATAAAGACACCTTAAATTCAACAAGTGATGCATCGAAATAGGTATTTGATACTTTGCACGGTATGTCGTTGTTGCTACGCTGATTCAAACAGTCCAATTTATCAACAAGGTAAACAAAATGAACATTAAAGTAACCAGAGATTTCACCCTATCCTTACAGGATGTTTGACCTTACTCAGTTACACCCTAAGGCTAGTTTGAGAGTGTACATGTCTCCAGTATAATCCCCTGGTGAGACGATCACTAACTATTGCTCCTGCGTTTACCTTCAGCTGCCATATCTGCCACAAAGAATTTATCACAGATTTCCAACTGAAACAGGGTAAGTAATTTTCTGGCATATTTTGTGATTAATACTATAGGATGATAGCAGAAGTTAGGTATAACAATGAAGCATTAGCGAGTCCACAGAGTAGGATGAAGATGTGGAAGAATTGAGAGAGGCATCATTACTGCACAAGAAGTATCCATTATGGAGGGGGAAGCAGCAGTAACCGATGTAGTATAGCTTACAGACAAGGACGGAGACTAAAGGTGAAAAAACTGAGGACAGAGGTGCCTGTCTGCAATATGCTGACGTATGTAATTAAGATATACTGAAAGGAGGCAATATAATGAAGGTATATAAAACGGCAGTTCAACCTTAAAAAGAATGAAAGATGGAAGGGAAATTTTCAAGCCCTTAACTGTTCCTTTCAATAAATCAATCTAGAAAAGGAAAGATTATGAGGACTGGAAATTTGGCAATGCCTGGAAATTACTGCACGATTAACTCTTAATCCCTAGTTGGTCAACTCGATCCAATAATGTCAGTTAACCACCAGCTTCACTCAACCACTTATGACTACACCCTTTTTTTTACACAAAGTACTCCCGATCGCCATTCCTACTCTCAGTTCGACAAGCTCCTTTCCACATTCATTTATGCCTAGGGGGGTCCCCTTAATCCTTTTGTATGCTCTCAGATCACACCATCACCCACAAGATGAAAGCCATTTACTTAATGCATTATTTATGAATAATAATGGAGCAATATATATATATATATATATATATATATATATATATATATATATATATATACCTGCTATACTGCTCCATAGCCATTATATATAATACATTAGATAAGTGGCTATCGTCTTCTGAGTGTTGTAATCCGAGGAGGGAATCGCAAAGCAGCCGCGCCCCTCGCAAAGGACACCGCAACCTTCTCCGTCACCGCTCCGTGCCCACCGCAGAGGCCGGTCGAGAGAGATTATGGCGGATCACGTCACAAGTACACAAGCCTCAATACGAGAAAGGATCGATGCGAATACAAAAGCTATACCATCTACAGAACGGAGAACAGACGATATCCTAATACCTACATTGCGTTCTACATTCATAGGTATCTTCTCATTGCATCTAAGCTCAGGCAGCTTTAAATCTGAGCGATCGCGTCACAGATTTCTGCCTAAGACAAACGGATCGACTGATTTCTACCATTTCCGAATAGTCGGTGCATCAGAGGGGAATAAACCAGCGTTACGCCACGGGTTGCGACTTCGATGCCACGAACAACAGACGCTAATAACGTTATGCGGAAGACTCCCCAGGCCAAACAACATGGGGGAGTAATTTATTCATTGGCAGATCCATCCGTCAACAACACGAATGTGATTTATTACAGGGGGGGTGCGGAACCAACGGCCGCAGGTGGGTACTTTGTGATACCAGTGGCTTACCGTTGCCTTGTGTTAGAAATACGAACAGGTCAGTTGATCCATCATGACTCCTGTTAGATAAAACTATAAGGCAATTACTTCCAACACCAATGCTTCCATAACGCAAGTTTAACAATTACTACTGCTGCACTACCATTGTTACAACTCACCACTTCTGCTAACACCACCAGCACTACAGTAAAAGCTACGTAAGGAAGATGCCAGTTCCCAAGTCCGTCTCGTATATTCCCGCAGTTTGTTTCCCGATAGATAATATTCATACTGAGACCTTCTTTCCCAGTCGTCCCATCCTCATTGCTTTATATTTACTTGGCTAGTCTGCGTATACAGACGCACAGGTATGTATGTGTTCACGTGTGCATGCACTCTAGGTTCATGTGCGTATGTCTGCAAGTGTGTGTATATGTGTTTGTGTGTGTATCAAGTTGCGAGTGTGTGAAATACAGTCATTTCCAGCTTAGAGAGTTCCACTGTCTGGACTATAAAAGGGAAAGAATATGCATACAAAGATGAATAAGAGGCATTTTGGGGAACACTCAAGGTGTAAATGAAGTATTTCCTCCAACACTGGTGAAGGAATCAAGCCAAAATTTCATCAGTGAAGGGAGAACAAAACAATGGTTTTAGCAAATACGGAGATTTCGAAAAAATGATGAAATCAACAGAGGGAGGAAACAAAAAATTGTTCCAACATTGAGGGAGAAAAGAAAAAGCGGTGCTAGCGTTCAGGGAACGATGCAAGAAAATAATGATTCCAGCACAGAGGGAGGAGGCAGCGGTTGCAAGTCGTTAAAGGAAGGTTGAATCATTATGCCAGCATTAATAATGGGGCTATAATTGCCGTTAGTATTGAGGGGAAACCAAAAAATAACGCCGAAACAGAGGCAGGAAATAAAAAGACACCAGCATTGTTGGAGGGTCCGATATCCGATAACGCTATTACATGTTAACCATTCTTCACTGACGCCATTGGCCTTTCAACAGACCCTGATTGGTCAGGTCCAAAGGCCATCTTTACTATTTCCTCAGCTTCACTACATCCTCCTCACCACTGACCTTTTAAAAAAAAAGGTGGACTTCGGTCTAAAGCTTACGAATCAAGTCAAAGAGCTATTTCACTGCACCCTCCCTCGACATCACTGTCTTTTGACTTGACCCTCTTTACCAGACATACCATAGGCCATCTACACTAAACCTTGATGTTTACTACACCATAAACACTACTGACCTTTCAGACCTAGAACTTTTCTAGGTCAATTCAATAGCCCTAATTTTGAACAGGTCAGGTCAAGTAGATCTTCACTAAACCAGGCTGACGGTACTGATTGTTAAAATGAAAAACAGAAGAGAGAAATTAAGGTGACACAAAGCAATAACAAAGCTTTTTCTTCTCCTGAAAGGGATATGTAAAACAACAGCAACAAAAAAAAACAATGACAATCGTCTTACCTCCTACGTAAGAGGTCACAGACAAGTGCAAAAAAAAAAAAAAAGATTCATTGTGCATACGCTTTTAATCATTATGATTCTCTTTGGTTCATGATATATATACACACACCCCTTTGATCTACCAACTTGATTAACTGTATCGATGTATCCAATGCGAAAATATCTGAGCCTATTCATTAGTGGCAGGTGGGACTCAGATCACTTCACGACTGTGTAAACATAGAAGCAAAACGCTGTTGACTTGCAGGATCAAAAAGCCACAGAAATCAAAGCTGTATTAACTACACAGTGACACAGGCCACTGATGTTACCTTGTGGCGCCAAGGACTTAATTTTTCTTTTTTCCCTCCATTTACTCAAGGCGATATTAGTCTTACCAAGTCCCCCCCCCCCAAAAAAAAAAAAAAGTCTATACTTTGTGGTATAAAATGAAGCTAGTTTTTTCCTATTAGAGTCCTGAGTATTCTTTTCTAGCAGATTTAAAGGTGGTGTCCAAGTCATCAACTTGCCAAGACTTATATGCTATTGGTTCTCAGAATGTTGGAGTTGAAATGGTACCTTTAAAACAAGTAACTAGTGTCCAGTAAAAAGGCATTTTGAAGTGAAACAAATGCACACACACACACACACACACACAGACCCATATATATATATATATATATATATATATATATATATATATATATATATATATAAAGTCAAGGTTTTCCATCTTACCACCATTAAAACCTTAAGCCTGCTTGAGGTATTCCAAAAGCTATTTCAAAGACAACTCTGCTTGTAGTTTATGTAGATGACGAGTGATCTGTGACAAAGGCATTTGCCTGAAACGGGGTGCAAGGTGATGAATTAATCTGCCCCGAGTGTTTGATCTCTTCGGCGTCAATCTGCTGCACTGACGTGTTCCAGATTCGAGCGAAATCTGGAACCAAGGAGCCCTGATGGAATGACTTTAGAGAGAATAGAGTACCGAGGCTGAGGGTGTTTGTTGGAGGAGCCTATTGCCTCGTAAACCTTTCGTCTATGGCGTCATCTGTCAGTTCCTCTATGTCTCCATCCCTTCTCCTCTTCTCTTTCTCTCTCTGTTTCTCCCTCGTTCTTTGTTTGCCCTTTTTTTGTTTCTTTCCCTCCCTCTTCCAGATACTATTTTTTTTTTACGTGGATTTCCTCCTTTCTTTCTTTACCATCTTGTCTTTCTTTCGTTTCACGTCTTTATCGTTCTCTCGTTCTCTTTCTTTCTCATTTACAGTTTAATTCTCAGTCTCAAGGCAAAATCAGTCCCAGTCTTAAGATTCAGTGTGTGTGTGTGTGTGTGTGTGTGTGTGTGTGTGTGTGTGTGTGTGT
>JAYMFT010403525.1:0-11869 GCA_038088735.1 Panulirus argus | reverse complement strand
GGTGGTGGGGGGGGGGGGGGGGGGGGGGGGGGGGGGGGGGGGGGAAGGGGGGGGGGGGGGGGAGAGAGAGAGAGAGAGAGAGAGAGAGAGAGAGAGAGAGAGAGAGATGAGGAGGAGAGGTGAGGTGAGGTGAGGGAGGGAGGGTGTGTTCTGTGCTCGTAACTCCGCCTCACAGGGCTCCTCACTCAGTACCCGGTTCTCTGATGATGCTGCCCATCCTCACCCACCCACCCACCCACCCGTACAAGACCCCCGACCCAGACCAAACCCCACCCACCCCACCCCCCTGCAGTCTTTATAGACTCGAAGCAGATGACAGTCTCAGATTTTGTTATACTTTTTCGACCCAGGGCACAAATTTATGGTATATATATATATATATATATATATATATATATATATATATATATATATATAAACTTCTTTTTCCAACATAACCCACACTGTCAGGATACACCGTACTTAGCGACGGAAGGTTAAGACGGGTTATTTTGTTCTAATGATCGGCTGCTTGATGGATGTGAATCAGTGGAGGGAAGTCTTTCTCTCAGTCGGATTGAGAAGCTATATTCTCCTTGTCCGCACATAATCACTTCCTTGGCCTTTGTGGCACGGGACTCGACGCTTTCTTTGACTCGCAATATCAACAGATCATTTCACACCTTTAACGTAACATATGAATATCATGAAGAGATTAACTAATATCTGTAATCAAAACCCGTGTAATAAATGCATGATCTTACTTTAGAATATTGAAAAAGCCAATAATTCTACACGATTTAATATAACACATAAAATGAATACGATTTATATTACAATTTCAAACTGACACCCATGATTGCCCTCTTTTCCTTCCGTATCATTAAAATAATAAACAGTCTAGTGATGTTTTCAAGGAGAAAGAGGATTCATAAAACACCCGATACAGAACGCTTCTTTCTAAGCGCGGAACAAGACGGACGTTGTGACTCGTGACTATCGCCGACTGAGATGATAAACTTTGGGAAAATTTACGACCTCATATGGGTGGTTGGTTGGCTAGGGCTTTTTAGGCCTATCGACTCAGCTGGGTCATTCAGGCCGTTAACGTCAAGTTGCTGCTGCTGGTGGTGGCTCTCCACACACCGACAGAAATATCTTTAAGTAACACCCTTCGTGTGGTTGATGATGGAAATCGGACTCGCTACGCCCTTTGTACATTAAACTTTTGTTTCAGTCGTTCACTTTCCAATCTACTCTTCCAGTATGTGGCCTAAAGTGATTTCCTTGAGATTCGAAACGTTCAAAATGGTTAATGTCTCGTAACTTGTTGTTAGGTCAATCAAAGCTTCGAGTTCACCATCACGGTTATACAATTCTTTTTTTCTTTTTTAACGTTCATGGTAATTTATGCAGTGCTCTTCATGCTTACAATCCTCCTGGTATTCATATATTTTTCATTAATTGTATAATACTCTCCCCTGAGTGTCTGTTAATAACACTCTGACATAAATAAATAACGTCATGCAGAAAACTATCAAATCAGCTGCACTATCATGATCGTGTTCCAGTATCACGACTTGTAAAAAAACACATTAGTCTGATGAAATGTTGCAACCATTCCACAACATCAGTGTGAAACCTGTTTACCATGTCCTTGATACATCATTAATAATGGTGATTCACCACTACATAGAAAACGATACATGGGTATGTGTGTGTGTGTGTGTGTGTGTGTGTGTGTGTAAAGGTACGCCAAAACTAAGCTTGGCACGGACTCTTGCCTATGACGGTCCGGTCTCGGGTGTGCCACAACTGGCATGTAGCGGTCTATGTGTAACTGTAGTGAAGTAAGCTCTCGGGTGGGTGTGCGTATGTTGTACAAGATGTGACGAACCATATCATCCCAAAGAACTTGAGTCATCAGTATGATATGGATATAAAGTTTTTCTTTTCTCTTTTTCTGTATTATTATTATCATTACTATTATCATTATTGATGCAGACCCTGCAGAAAGTATATATAGATTTGGTACATTTTATGCTGACAAATCACAATCACTACAACTGGGAGTACTTAACATTACTCTAACAAGTTGACCACCATTTTAACACACGTTAACTGTGATCTTTACAAAATATGAGAAAAAAAAATTGATAATGACCGCGTTAAAATGTCAGACACTTCTATTATTTTCAAGAAACTCGAAAAGCACTGACAGTAATAGTCAAATATAACGCTACGTTGATACAGCACTTCTGTCATTTTGGCGCAAAAGCATCTCGACTCTACCGTAACACCAGCACCGGAAAGACGTTTATACCGCCATGACCACCTTGAAACAAGGTAACATCAGTTCAAGGGTTATTACTGTGTCGCACCACAATCGATTTACTGACGCACAATTGGCGTTGTTCTTCCTGTTAGTTTCATGCCTATTGACAACTGCTTTGGGGCCATCACTTCAACAGAACTGTGGCATCTCTCAAACGTACGTACATCAGTTTGACAAATCACTTGTTTGTATTGGCATACTATAGACGTCTTGTCAGCTTACTCTACTCCTTGCCTCAGTGGGTATTTCTTCCTTCATTCTCCTTAAAGCTATATTTGATAACCTGTGTACAGAGCCCCTAACGGCCCCTTCTAACCCTCTCAATAAACTCTTTCACAGCCGGAATTTGCTACGTAAACATACGTAGGCCTCCCCTGCCCGGCTCAGGCTGTGTGCCGGGCTGCTCTCGGTCGTCGAGCCCTGGGTGTACAGTACACGCACACAAACATACGACCCACCCAACATCAACAGTGGGCTCCCTTTGTACCTCAACCGATCAATAACGTCATATGCGTCTCCAAAGACAAAAAGAATGTTTACGATAATTTCTCTATAATCATCTAATCTGCTCTTCAACTCTAAACTCTATGCTTTATGCTTTTGATTAACTTCTGTTTTCAGATATAACCTCCAAAGGACCTCAGTTAGTCTGTTGCTGCCTGAATTCCTTTGTAAATCTACTCGTCTCTTTTTTTTTTTGTGAAGAGTGTGTTTAAGATATCCTTAAGGAATGGTGAACAACACAGCTGGCAAAACACTGACGTGAGTGACTCTGACACACCATTGATACGGTCCTGTCTCGACACTTGATTCATCTCAGGGACTGTATTGACGTGACTTAGGCACATCAACAGACCGTCATCCTCGCTTCCATTAGCGTGGACAAGACGTCACGACTATACTAAACACACCAGACTCCTCCATTCATGGCTCTCTGCATGGAAAAAGTCAGTACTTGCACAGGAGAGCAGACTTTCCTTATACATGGTCACTCTCATCCCAAAGCCTTGAAACTGAACGCATTCAGATATCTACAGTGATAGCTCCACCAGCCCGGTTTGTTATCGCAGCAGAAGTCTCTGCTGTTTCTGTGTGGCAATCGTGTTTCCCTAATGCTTTATGCAAACATGTTGTGTTTCGTAATGTTTCCTGTTTGGCAGAGAATAAGACTAACGTATGGGTTTACTTATTGATAAGTAAGTTGATGGTAGAGTGTTACATAAGCTGTTGTACAACGAATAGTTAGATAATACAAGAAAATCTAAACAGCGAAAACTATTGTGCTGAATGAGTAGATATTAAATGAGGGAATACTCGATGAGAAAGGTATAGACGGAGCAGGGAAAAATGTTAAGAGGTAAAGTTGTTGTGGAGTGGTTGTGGAAGGTGTCTATGGAATCATGAAAAAGTGGTCATGTGTTTAATGGATTGGAAGGAGAAAGTAACTAACTGTTCCACTGTATAAAGAAAACGGGTGTAAATGTGACTGTACGAACTACAGAAGAATAAGTCTTGTTGGCGCCGTTGACAATTTGTATGGCAGGACAGTGATTGATCGTCTTGAAACGATTAGTTAAACCATTTACTGGTGAGGAACACGATGGGTTCAGGAAGTGTGTGTGTGTGTGTGTGTGTGTGTGTGTGTGTGTGTGTGTGTGTGTGTGCGCAGACCAGACTTTTGAACTTGGACAAGTTCTAGAGAGAGGAAGAAAGAAAGAAAAGAAGTGTATGCATCATTTATGGATACACAAAAGGCGTATGATGAAGTGTATATATGTAAACTCTGGAGGGAGTTCAAAGTCTATATAGTAGCCAGAGGAGACTTCTGACTGATGTTGAGAGCTTTTATAGTGCATCCAGCATGTATGAGAATCGCTTGGGGTATAAGTATGAGGTCTGAAAGATATGGGTGTGTGTGCTAAGTTGTGCGACGTCCCCATGGTTATCTAAAATATTTTTTTTTTCTTTTTAATGGAAGGAGAATTTTGCAAGAGGAGAGAGAGAGATGAGGGGTGACTGTGGTGAAATACTTATTCATGAAGGAAACAGATCGGAGGATGCCACAGTTGTTGTATGCAGATGATGCTGTGTTTGCTAGCTCCATCAGCGGAAGAGCTGGAAAGAATTGTGGGACCTCTCGATAATGTATGCAAGAGGAGGATGCTGACAATATATGCGAATGCGAGTACGATTTTGGTTTTTGCAGAGCAGTATACGTTTAAGAACAGACTTCATAAATAATTCGCTTCAATTCTACGACTGATATTATTTGCGCTACCTTGATCACATGAATAACTTGCACTTTTCTCTTTGAATCATCTGTAAGCCTTTCTACTCTCACCACACTAATCTGTGAGTTCTTGACATCTTCATTACTAACAGCCCCAAAAGAACCCAGTGATCTGGTCTCGGTTGACGAATCAAAAGCGTAGAAGTTGAAAAAGAAGAAGGAACACTTTTCAAAGTGCTGGAGTCATTACTTTTCACTTTTAACACACTGGGCCGGAGTTGTTGGTGTGATCGAGTGATTTCAGATTCTGTGTGGGCCTGATCCACATATGGAATTAGGAATGGTATTATTAACATGGACACATAGGCAGACATAGCTGTAACTGCTTTCTCAATGCCATTAAGTTTTGACATGGGGAACTCGCAGTTCATCCAAAGAGTATTTTGGGGAAAATTATACACAATCGCCTTGAAACGAGGTAGTTAAGGTATTATCAAGTCGAACTATGATTCAAACATTACGGTACAGTAGCCTTAAAATACCATCTATTTTAACCTATAGCATAATTTCTGTAGTGTACCGGTTGACAGGCGTCTCCCATCACTCTCGTGTTTTTCATACCACCCCATATGTTCTGCGCACTATCACCAGGTCTGGACACCTACACGTGCCCCAGGTCATTCGTGTAAAAAAAGGAATATCAATTTAACAAGACACAGTGAACGGTGGGGTTCAACAAAAAAACACAGAATGCCAAGTTTTTTGTCTTTTTCTTTGTTCACGTTACCGAAGGTCTCCGCCGTAACATATGACCAACAAGTAACAATATAAGAAAAATAACATTGTGAAAGATTGTATTTTCTGCATCAGTCAGAGGTCGACGGTTCATAGGGTTAACCAAATTTCTACGATTCACTCTCTCTCTCTCTCTCTCTCTCTCTCTACTCTTTTCTTTCAGCCTTTCCTCGTTTTCTTCAACCAGCCGAAAGCTCTGTTTTCCTCTCTCACGTCTAGCCACTCCCTTTTCCTCGTCTCCTCTCCTCTGCCTCCGCCTCCTCCTTCTCCTCTCTATGCTCGTTCCCCCTTTCCTCCTCACCCCCGACTCCTCCTCCTCCCTTGTCCCTTTCTCCCATGCCATCAGGTAGTGTGACACCCCGCTGGAGCAACAAGGGTGAGGGAGATTGAGACTCCCTGTCGCTACACCCTTGGGACCAGGGCCTGGCCCGCCCTTCGGTATCTTGCTATATTAGCGGACGTCTTGACATCCGCTGCTGGTGGCTTGGTGATCACGTCAAGGGGGGAGAGGAGACCACCAACCACCACGCCTGCCTCCCTGTACACGCCACCAACCCCGCAGGGGATTGGGAGATCAGTCGTCGGGGATTCCCTGCCAAGGGGGAATCATTTGCTGAAGGAGTTGTGTGCAGATGATTAAGGAAAGAGGGTGCAAAAGGGTTGTGGGAAGAAGGTTGTTAGGGATAGTTTATGGATGATTATAGGGTGTATATTTACTATAAGAGCTGTGGGGATGATTATTGAATTTAAGATGCAAAGGGTTGTAGGAATGATTATTAATAGGGAACCACTGCTCTAGTTGTGTGGAGATGGTCAAGGATGGCCGGATACAAAGGGGTTGTGGGAAAGGGTTATCAAGGATAGCTTACGGATGACTGGAGTAAATCATACTAGACGGATTGTGGAGACGATGCGTAAATTTCCAGGTGCGAAGTGTTACAGGAATGATGACTACTTGAGGAACAGCATAATTCACAGGATTTAAGGTGATCCTTAAAAGTGATTGGATACGAGGGTTTTTTTTGCAATAAACAGATACTCACAGAGATAAGGAAATGCTTAACTCAGGATTACCGTCTCGATCTTGTTGAGATCGACTAACGAAAGAGACGAGAAAGGTCGCGATGATCAGAGCTCTTGTGTATGACGTCCGTTAACCGCACTGCTGTGAACTGGCGCACGGAAACAGCAACAGCAATCTCGTTACCAGCAGACACAGCCGCATCATCACCACCAACAAGATGTGCAGCATTATCAGATAACAGAGTCCCTTTAACATCACCAACGTCATCATTATCATCAAGACCTTCGGCAAGAACGGCATTACAATCGTCGACTACATCTGCAGCATCGTCGGTAACAAGATCTACATCATCGCAGCATCAGCGTCAGCATAAAGAAGCTCCAGCCAGCATCGCCAGCAATAGGAACAGCATCGACATCAGCACAGAAAGATACGGCATCATCAGTTGCAACGTCAGCATAAAACGATGCGGCATAATCAGCATAAAGGGTAGCAATAATGTCAGCACAAGGGTGCAGCATTGTCAGCAGAACGAGCGGCAGCAACATCAGCTCAGAGAGTTGCAACATCGTCAGCAGCAATATCATCATAAAGACTTGCAACATCGTCAGCATAAAGAGCAGCAACAACTTAAGCATAAAGACCAGCAACATCGTTCGCAATAAGAGCAGCATCATTACCGGTATAAAAGAGCTGCAGCATCGTTGGCAGCAAGAGCGGCAGTTAACCTCAGCATAAAGAGCTGCAGCATCGTCAGCATAAAGAACAGTGGTAACATCAGCATAAAGAGTTGCACTATCGTCAGCATTACGAGTAGCATCTACATGAACATAGAGAGATGCAGCATTAGACCAACGACCCTAGAATCAATAGCTGCAACAAAAACATTAAAAAAGCTGCAGCATCAGCATGATTACAGCATCATCAGCGGTCACGGCAGTAGCAACATTAGCAATGAGAACTGCAGCATCGTTCAGCAGGAAGAGCTCCAGTAACATCAGCATAAAGAGCTGCAGCATCGTCAGCATCAACAGTGTAGGAACCAGAACATCGTCAGGTACGAGACCCAAATCATCATCATCATCATCATCATCAACATGAGGAGGGAGAGAGAGAGAGAGAGAGAGAGAGAGAGAGAGAGAGAGAGGGTGGGTAGGGGGAGAGGATGATACGAGCAACATGCCGCAAGCGTCCGTGCCCGTGTGACCGCCGCAGCCTCCAGTGATAACGTCACGAAGGCTCCACCGCGCAGGGCCCACCACAAACCCTCCCCCAACCTTGCATGCACCAACCACCTCATCCTCTCCTCCTTTTTTTTTTGTCACACACACACACACACACACACACACACACACACAGTAAAGACATGGTACATACGCACATGGTTATGAGACGGGGCACCACGAGTGTAAAAAACACACACTCTCTCCCTAATAGAGAAACAGAACTCTTTCTCACACATACACAGGCTTCCGTGGTGTAGTGGTCAATGTAGATTTAGCCCACAGCTAATCCTAGCTGTTTATCCTCCCATCGGCAATGGTCGATAAATGGGTACCTAGCTTAGGCTGTGTGTGTGTGTGTGTGTGTGTGTGTGTGTGTGTGTGTGTGTGTGTGTGTGTGTACAAACAACAGTAATGAAGCTGTACATATAAACAAGGTTGAGAGACACTAAAACACGAGTGTAAAACTCTCCCTGTAACACACAAACAGTAATCACAAACAGTAATTACAAATACTAATCACACAAGGTACACAGAATGTTAGGATATAGCATATAAAGTACAAGGTTAACAGACGGGCAAACGAGCGCAAACTGCTCTTCCTATAACAGTGGTATTCATTGCGAGGCTCTCGGAAAATAATAATAATAATGTCATTTTTATGTGAAATACATATTTTCACGAGGCGAGATGGAAGGCAAAGTCACAGTCAGAGAATGGCTTGGAAACATCTTAGGATTTAAGTCAGGGGTTGGTGTGAGGACAAGAGCTAAGGAAGGAGTGGCACTACTCCTGAAGCAGGAGTTGTGGAAGTGTGTAATAGAGTGTAAGGAAGTAAATTCCAGATTGATGTGGGTAAAACTGAAAGTGAATTGCGAGGGATGGGTGATTATTGGTGCTTGTGCACCTGGTCATGAGAAGAAGGATCTTGAGAGGCAAGTGTTTTGGGAGCAGCTGAGTGAGTGTGTCAGCAGTTTTGGTGCACGAGACCGGGTATTAGTGTTGGGTGATTTGAATGCCAAGGTGAGTAATGTGGCAGTTGAGAGTATAACTGGTGCACGTGGGGTATTCAGTGTTGTGAATGGTAACGGTGAGGAGCTCGTGGATTTGTGTGCCGAAAAAAAGACTGGAGATTGGGAATAGCTGCTTCAAAAAGAGAGATACACAAGTATACGTAGGTGCGGCTCTCTCAGTGAATGTGTTTTACCCAAGTGGTTCCCTTTCAAAAATCAGCGAATAAACCTGCCCCATAACATAGAAATACAGTAATCGCAAATAGTAATCAATAGCAATCGCATATAAGTATCACACATCAACAACTACAGCGGACATCGTTACCTAGGTAGCTATCGTCTTTTGGAGAAGATTCCGACGGACTACAGATTCCGAAAGCCTATTGTATAAAGTGGGATAGACCTCCCCCACCACTGGGGTCCCTGAATCCAGTATTTCTTAAATTGTATCATTATACGGTTTGTTGGTTTCAGTTGTACTTTAGGCCTATCCACTGACAGAGTCGTTGCGGCCGTCAGCGTCAAGCTACTACTATCCAACAACCAAAAAAATCTTTTGTAATATTTTTTTTTTTTTTTTTTTTCAGGTGTTGAGGATAATTCTAAAACCGGTATGCAAGTGGCCATCGATGTCTGTGGCTAAGCGGTATGGTGACAAGGCCAGCGGTTGTGGGAGGAACTAAAAACCGACGCTTGTGATGAGAAGTGTCAAGTACGATGTGTGGAAATCTTAGGCGATTATTTTGTAATATATCACTAACAAGGAAATTATATGAATAACCGTGATTAAGTGAATGGAGGATCTTACAGATTACAAAAGAAAAAATAGAGAGGACTGTAGCAGTGAATACAGACACATGCCTCATCACTAAATGGCAACTGTCCTAACTGATATACCTACCTGTCTTCCTTCACTTTCTTATGGTCAGATTCTTCGGTTCTGGCTTATAAGCTTGGGTTTGAACATACAGAACATCTCTCCCAGTCACTATATTTTCTTGCCACCCAGAAAAGATCCTCGCGACCGATGCCGAACGAATCTATTCGAATTTTAGTGAGGACCGAGAGAGAGAGAGAGAGAGAGAGAGAGAGAGAGAGAGAGAGAGGCCAGTTGGCCAATGTCTAGTTATCTGTTTATAACTGACATTACTAATTCTTAATCAAAATAAATGAGGTAAGAACAGAACTATAAGAAAGGCTGTCTCCCCATCCTCCAGCAGCAACAGCAAAAGGGAAAAAAAAAATTAGAAGAAAAACCATGTATTTTTGATGTAAGCCTGCATGGAATTTAACAGGATTGAACGAAAGTTAAAATTCTACTACAAAATCTTACAACGCTATACTCCCCTTCTGCACTATAGAATAAGATATGGGAATTGATTTTTCTTTTTTTCCTTATCATTTATTCAGTTAATACGCCAGTATAATATCTTTTTAAATATTCTTAAGTCACATTCCACTTCTCCTAGTAACTGTATTATCTTGTACTTTTTAAAAGGTTTTCTGGGTTTGCTCTGTCGAATCTATGTAAAATTTTAAAAACTTGTATTAAATCACTCCTAAGTCCATGCTCCGAACGAGAAAAGAGATCCGATCTTATTCAATTTCTCCTCATAAGCCAGATTTCTTTGAACTGGAATTTGTTCTGTCGCCCGTCTGTGTACCTGTTCCAGTTTGTCCTAGTCTTTCTGGTAGTCTGGGAACCAGAAGTGGACTACATAATCAAAGGTCTGGTGTTACTAGTGCGTTAAAATGAGTTGAAACACTTTCTGGGATTTTGTAGACAACGTTCCGAGCTGTGAAATTTTCTTTTTCTTTACTTGATGTTTGACTTAAAACTGACGCGAGGCAAAGTGATCTGTAAATTAAGGCACTTTCATACCTTCTTTCTTATACATACGAGTGAAATTTGCCACTTTCTAGTCTTTACGTACCTCAACGTCTAGTACTGATGTTATAAATATTTGGTTATGGGAAGTATCAACTGCCGCATGCCCTCCTCTTAAGAATCTAGTTTTATCAAGCCTAGGTGATTTGCTTGGGTTAATTTGGTCAAAGGATTTTGGTACCTCAAACTCTGGATTTCCGTTATTTTCCTTCGTGTTATCGTTCATTTGACCCTCGAAATATTTTCCTTCGGTCAAGGCAAGCATGATTCTTCTCCGGTTGTATATAAAAAATTGAAGAATTAATGCAGTATAAAGGTATATTCCTTGTCACAATCGAGTACTTGACCATGTTGAGTTATTAGCAGTCCAAACGTATCTTTTAAGCTTTCTTTTATCTTAGTAACATAGCTGAAGACTCACTCGAGTTATTCTTAGCATTTATCAATTCTATGCTCTTGCTTACTCACTCTTACTGTCTTTTTACTTTCCGTTTGTATTTTCACTTACATTTTATAAGTTTCATTAACTTGCTTTGACTCGGATATTTCTCTGACATTGTTTCTCTGTTTCTGATGGTAAATCAGTTCTACGTTGCTTATCACCCAGGCTAATTGAGAATTAATTCTGGATCTTTTCATCATTCTTGGTACGTGTTGACTCTCATCAAGAAGAGATTTGTTTTTCGAAATTCTCCACATCTCTTCCTCTATTCATATCAAAAACTCTTACCCAATTTGTTGCTTCTAATTTCGTGTCATACTTAAAATAAAACGTTTGCTCTTGTGGTCTGCGATCATGAGTTTACGGTCCCTAATTTCCAAATCTTATATTTACTTGTAGTCTAATAAACATGGTCGCTCGATAACTATAGACTCTTTATCTATCGTCTAATAACCGTGGCCTCTAACTAGCTATAGACTGACTACCGACACCAGCTCCATGGCGCTCTCACTAACCGCTTACAGGAAAAGTCCTTAGAGCGATTCATGAGGTCATGATGCGAGACAGAGTACTGTTGGCACTGAAGATGCCAAAGCTACTCGCATGTGATGCCATAAACACACGCACGTACGTGCAGAAGCCACTAACGCTGGTGGTGTTAAGTACAAGAGCACTGGTAGTGTTAAGGTTTAAAGAGAACTGGTGGTGTTAAGACACACGAACACTGGTGGTGTTAGTTACAACAGTACTGGTGATGGTGTTAGATTCGCCTTACTGGATCTGGAAAGGCCCCGTGTGTTCCCCACGAGCCCATTCTTAGAAAGTGTTCGGAATCTTCAGAATACTTCATCATACTTCCAGGGGTTCGTGCTAATCATAGTAAGAAATACCGTTCTAATAAAGGGAATCTCTCTCTCTCTCTCTCCCTCTCTCTCTCTCT
>JAYMFT010403524.1:0-33960 GCA_038088735.1 Panulirus argus | reverse complement strand
CCACGAGTACTCTGAATCACAAACTCTCTTTACCACCAGCACTCTGAACAACCAATACTCTGAACCAATAACACTCTTTACCACCAGCACTCTCAACCACCAATGTTCTGAACCACCAACACTCAGACCAACCAGTACTCTAGAAAATCAGCACTCTTTACCACCAGCACTTTAAACAACCACTACTCTGAACCACCAATACTCTGAAAAACCAGTACTCTGAGCCACCAGTGCTCTCGACCGCCAACACTCTTTAACACCAGCACTCTGAACCACCAACATTTTGAGCAATTAGCACTCAGAACCACCAATACTCTCAACTACCAGTACTCTCAACCACAGACACTCTGAACCATAAACACTCTGAACCACAAACACTCTGAACCACCAACACTCTGAAAGACGAACATTGTGAACCATGAACACTCTGAACCAAAAGTAATGTGAACCACCAACAGTCCTTACCAACACCACTTTGAACCACCAAAACTCTGAACAACCAAAACTTTTTACCAAGAGCACTCTGAACAACCAGTACTCTGGACGGCCAAAACTCTTCACCACCAGCACTCTGAACCACCAACACTCTGAAAAAAATAACTATAAGCAATTAGCTCTCTAAACCACAAATACTCTGAACCACCAATACTATGAACCACAAACACTCGGAGCCACCAGTCCCCTGGATCACCAGCACTCTTTAACACCAGCACTCTGAGACACCAACACTTTGTGCAATAAGCACTCTGAACCACCAGTATCTGAACCACCAACAATCTAAACCACCAGCACTCTTAACCACCAGCACTCTGAACTACGAACGCGTTGAACCAGAAACACTCTAAACCACCAACAATCTAAACGACCAACACTTGGAGCCACCAGTACTCTGAACCACCACTATTCTGAACCACCAATACTCTGATCCACCAGTACTCTAGACCAACAACACTCTTAGCCAAAAGCACTCTGAACCACAAACACTCTGAACTACCAACACTCTGAACAACAAACACTCGGAACCAACAACACTCTGAAACACCAACCCCCTGAACAATCAGCACTCTGAACCACGATAACTCTGAACCAACAACATTCTTTACCACCAGCTCTCTGAACCACCAATACTCTGAAGCACAAGCACTCTTTACCACCAATTCTCTGAATTACCAACACTCTGAGCCACCAATACTATGGACCACCAACACTCTTTACCACCAGGACTCCGAACCACCAAAACTCTGAACCACCAACACTTTGAGTAATAAGCACTCTGACCACCAGTATCCTAAATCACCACTACTCTGAACCTGCAACACTCTGGACAACCAGTACTCTGGACCGCAAACGCTCTTTGACACCAGCACTCTGAACCATCATTCCTCTGAACAACCAACACTCTTAACCAAAAGTACTCTGAACCACCAATATTCTGAATCACGAGTACTCTGGACCACCATAAATCATTACCACCAACACTCTGAACCACTAATAGGCTGAACTACCAAAACCTTCAGCAAAAAGAACTCTGAACCACCAATATTCTAAACCACCAGTACTCTGAACCTCAAGAACTCTGAACCACTAGTACTCTGGACCACCAGCACTCTGAACTACCAGCATTCTAAACCACAAACACTGAATCACAAACACTCTGAACCACCAACACTGTGAACAGTCACCACTCTGAACCACAAGTTCTCTGATCCACCAACACTCTTTACAATCAGCTCTGTGAACCACCAATACACTAGAGCACCAACACTTTATCAACAGCAATCTGAACCACCAATTCTCTGAACCAACAACACTCTGAACCACCAGTACTCTGGACAAACAAAACTCTTTACCACCAGCACTCTGAACCACCAACATTTTGAACAATAAGCACTCTAAACAACCAATACCCTGAACCACCAGAACTCTGAACCATCAGTACTCTGAACCAGCAAAACTCTGGAACAAAAACACTCTGAACCAACATCACTCTGAACCACCAACACTGAACAATCGGCACTCTGAACCAAGAGTACTCCGAACCATCAACACTCTTTACCACCAGCTCTCTGAACGACCAATACTCTAAAGCACCAACACTACCACCAGCACTCTGAAACATCAATGCTCTGAACAACCAACACTCTTAACCAAAAGTACTCAGAACCACCAATACTCTGAATCACGAGTACTCTGGACCACCATAGATCATTACCACCACCACTCTGAGCCACTAACACTCTGAACTACCAACACTTTCAGCAATAAGAACTCTGAACCACCAGTATTCTAAACCACCAGTACTCTGAACCACAGGAACTCTGAACCACTAGTAATCTGGACCACCAGCACTCTGAACACCCAGCATTATAAACCACAAAGACTAAATCACAAATATTCTTAACCACCAACACTGTGAACAATCAGCAATATGAACCACAAGTACTCTGATCCACCAACACTATTTACAATCAGCTCTCTGAACCACCAATACTCTGAAGCACCATCACTTTACCACCAGCACTCTGATCCACCAATTCTCTGAACCACCAACACTCTGAACCACCAGTACTCTGGACAACCAACACACTTTACCACCAGCACTCTCAACCACCAATAAACTGACCCACCAACATTTTGAGCAATAAGCACTCTAAACCACCAATACCCTGAACCACCAGTACTCTAAATCATCAGTACTCTGAACAAGCAACACTCTGGACCACCAATACTCTGAACAACCAGCACTCTGAACCACAAACACTCTGAACACCCAACACTCTGAGTCGCCAACACTTTGAGCCACCAGTGCTCTGAACCAAAATTGTTCCCTAAACCACCAATACTCTGAACCACGAGCACTCTGGACCACCAACACTCTTTACCATCAGCACTCTGAATCACCAACACTCTGAGCCACAAACACAGTGAACTGCCATCATTCTGAGCCACAAACACTCTGAACCAACAATAACCATTACCACCAGCACTCTGGACCACAAATACTCTCAACTACCAACAACTTCAGCAATAAGCACTCTCAGCCACCAACATTCTGAACCACCAGTACTCTGAACCACAAGTTCTCTGAACCACCAACACTCTGAATCACTATTACTCTGGACCATCAGCACTCTGAACTACCAGCACCCTAAACCAAAAACACTCTAAATCACAAACACTCTGAACCACCAACACTTTGAACCATCAGCACTCTGAGCCACGAGTACTCTGAATCACAAACTCTCTTTACCACCAGCACTCTGAACAACCAATACTCTGAACCAATAACACTCTTTACCACCAGCACTCTCAACCACCAATGTTCTGAACCACCAACACTCAGACCAACCAGTACTCTAGAAAATCAGCACTCTTTACCACCAGCACTTTAAACAACCACTACTCTGAACCACCAATACTCTGAAAAACCAGTACTCTGAGCCACCAGTGCTCTCGACCGCCAACACTCTTTAACACCAGCACTCTGAACCACCAACATTTTGAGCAATTAGCACTCAGAACCACCAATACTCTCAACTACCAGTACTCTCAACCACAGACACTCTGAACCATAAACACTCTGAACCACAAACACTCTGAACCACCAACACTCTGAAAGACGAACATTGTGAACCATGAACACTCTGAACCAAAAGTAATGTGAACCACCAACAGTCCTTACCAACACCACTTTGAACCACCAAAACTCTGAACAACCAAAACTTTTTACCAAGAGCACTCTGAACAACCAGTACTCTGGACGGCCAAAACTCTTCACCACCAGCACTCTGAACCACCAACACTCTGAAAAAAATAACTATAAGCAATTAGCTCTCTAAACCACAAATACTCTGAACCACCAATACTATGAACCACAAACACTCGGAGCCACCAGTCCCCTGGATCACCAGCACTCTTTAACACCAGCACTCTGAGACACCAACACTTTGTGCAATAAGCACTCTGAACCACCAGTATCTGAACCACCAACAATCTAAACCACCAGCACTCTTAACCACCAGCACTCTGAACTACGAACGCGTTGAACCAGAAACACTCTAAACCACCAACAATCTAAACGACCAACACTTGGAGCCACCAGTACTCTGAACCACCACTATTCTGAACCACCAATACTCTGATCCACCAGTACTCTAGACCAACAACACTCTTAGCCAAAAGCACTCTGAACCACAAACACTCTGAACTACCAACACTCTGAACAACAAACACTCGGAACCAACAACACTCTGAAACACCAACCCCCTGAACAATCAGCACTCTGAACCACGATAACTCTGAACCAACAACATTCTTTACCACCAGCTCTCTGAACCACCAATACTCTGAAGCACAAGCACTCTTTACCACCAGCACTCTAAACCACCAATTCTCTGAACTACCAACACTCTGAGCCACCAATACTATGGACAACCAACACTCTTTACCACCAGCACTCTGAACCACCAATACTGTGAACCACCAACATTTTGAGTAATAAGCACTCTAAAGCACCAGTACCCTGAACCACCAGTACTCTGAATCCCCACTACTCTGAACCAGCAACACTCTGGACAACCAGTACTCTGGACCACAAACCATCTTTAACACCAGCACTCTGAACCACCAATACTCTGAACCACCAACACTCTGAACCAAAAGTTCTCTGAATCACCAATACTCTGAATCACGAGTACCAACATTCTGAACCACCAGTACTCTGAACTACCAACATCGTCAGCAATAAGAACTCTAAACCACCAATATTCTAAACCACCAGTACTCTGAACCACAAGAACTCTGAACCACTAGTACTCTGGACCACCAGCACTCTAAATTACCAGCATTCTAAACCACAAAAACTGAATCAAAAACACTCTGAATCACCAACACTTTAAACAATTAGCACTCTGAACCACAAGTACTCTGATCCACCAACAATCTTTACAATCAGCTCTGTGAACCACCAGTACTCTGAAGCACCAACAATTTACCACCAGCACTCCGTCCCACCAATTCTCTGAACCAACAACACTCTGAACCACCAGTACTCTGGACAACCAACGCTATTTACCACCAGCTCTCTGAACTACCAATACTCTGAAACACCAACACTTTGAGCAAAAAGCACTCTAAACCACCGATACCCTGAACCATCAGTACTCTGAACCACCAGTATTCTGAACCACAAGAACTTTAAACCACCAACACTCTGAATCACTAGTACTCTGGACCACCAGCACTCTGAACTACCAGCACTCTAAACCAAAAACACTCTGAATCACAAACACTCTGAACCACCAACATTTTGAACCATCAGCACTCTGAGCCATGAGTACTCTGAATCACAAACACTCTTTACCACGAGCACTCTCAACCACCAATACTCTGAACCACCAACACTCTGAACGAACAGTACTCTGGAAAACCAGCACTATTTACCACCAGCACTCTAAACCACCAATACTCTGAACCAACAACAGTTTGAGCCACCAGTGCTCTGGACCACCAACACTATTTAACACAAGCACTCTGAACCACCAACACTTTGAGCCATAAGCACTCAGAACCGCCAATACTCTGAACCACCAGTACTCTTAACCACAGACACCCTGAACCACAAACACTCTGAACCACCAGCACTATGAACCACAAACACTCTGAACCATCAGCACTCTGAACCACGAGTAATGTGAACCACCAGCACTCTTTACCAACAGCACTCTGAACCACTAATACTCTGAACGACCAACGCTCTTTACCACCAGTACTCTGAACCACCAGTGAACTGGACCGCCAAAACTCTTCACCACCAGCACTCTAAACCTCGAATACTCTGAACCACCAACACTATGAGCAATTAGCACTCTAAACCACCAATACTATAAACCACCAATACTCTGAACCACCAACACTCCAGCCACCAGTGCTCTGGACCACCAACACTTTGAGCAATTAGCCTTCTAAACCACCTATACTCTGAACCACCAGTACTATCAACCACCAGTATTCTGAACAACAAACACTCTGAACTGCCAGTACTCTTGACCACCAGCACTTTTAACTATCAGCATTTTGAACCAAAAACACTCTAAACCACCAACACTCTGAACCACCAAAACTTTGAGCCACCAGTACTCTGAACAACCAGTTCTCTGAACCACCAATACTCTGAATATTCTGGACCATCAAAACTCATTGCCGCCAACACTCTGAACCACCAACAGTCCAAACCACAAGCCCTGCGAACCACCAACACTCTCAATAACAAACACTATGAAGCACCAGCACTCTATACCACCAGCATCCTCAACCACTAATATCTTGAAGCACCAAAACTTTGAGCAATAAGCACTCTAAACTACCAATACAATAAACCACCAGTACTCTGAACCACTAGTGCTTTAAACCACCAGCACTCTGAACCAATAGTACTCTGGACCACCAGCACTCTTAATTACCAGCACTCTGAACCACAAACACTCTAAAACAATAACACTAAACATCAGCACTCTGAACTACGAGTACTCTGAGCTAAAAATACTCTTTACCAGCAGCACTCTGAACCACCAAGACTCTCAACCAACAACACTTTACCACCAGCACTATGAAATACCAAAACTTTGAACCACCACCACTCTGAACCACTAGTACTCTGGAGCACCAGCACTCTTTACCACCAGCACTCTGAACCACCAATACTCTGAACCACCAACCCGCTGAACCACCAGTGCTCTGGACCACCATCACTCTTTACCACCAACACTCTAAACCACCAATACTCTGAACCAACAACACTTTGAGCAATAAGCACTCTCAACCACCAGTACTCGGAACCACAAAGTCTCTGAACCACTAACACTCTGAACCACATACACTCTGAAATACCAACACTCTGAACCATCAGTACTCTGAGCCACGAGTACTATGAACCAACAAGACTCTTTACAGCCAGCACTCTTTACCACCAGCACTCTGAACCACCAATACTGTGAACCACCAGTATTCTTTACCACCAGCAATCTGAACCATTAATACTCTGAACCACCAACACCTTGAACCACCAATACTATGAACCATCAACACTTTGAGCAGTAAGCACTCTGAACCAAAAAAAAATCTCTGAAACACCAGAACTTTGAACAACAACCAGTAATCTGAACCACCAACACTGAACCACCATTGCTCTTGACCACCAACACTTTGAGCCACCAGTACTTAGAACTACCAGCACTCTGAACCATCAATACTCTGGACCAACAGTACTCTGGACTGCCAACACTCTTTACCATGGGCACTCTGAACCACCAACACTCTGAACCACAAACACTGTGAACCACAAACATTATGAACAACTAACATTTTGAACCACTAACACTCTACCACCAGAACTCTGAACAACCAGTACTCTGAACCACCAACACTCTTTACCACCAGCACTCTTTACCATAAGCACTCTGAACACCCAAAACTCAGAACCACAAACACTCTGAACCACCAGTGATCTGGACCACCAACACTCTTTACCACCAGCACTCTGAATCACTAATACTCTGAGCCACCAACACTTGGAGCAATAAACACTCTCAATCACCAATACTCTAAACTGCCAGTACTCTGAACCACCAGTACTCTGAACCACCAACACTCTGAACCACTAGAAGTTAGGACCACCAACACCGTTTACCACCAACACTCTGAACCACCAATACTCTGAACCACAAACCCTCTATACCACCAGCACTCTTTACCACCAGCGCTCTGAACCACCAATACTCTGAACCACAAACACTCTGAAACACGAGTACTCTGAAACACCAACACTCCTTACCACCAGCATTCTTTACCACCAGCCCTCTAAACCACCAACTCTCTGAACCACCAAAACTTTGAAAATTAGCATTCTAAACAACCAGTACTCTGAACCACTAGTACTCTCAACCATCAGTACTCAAAACCACAAAAACTCTAAACCACAAGCATTCTTGACCAGCAGCACTCTGAAATACCAGCACTCTAAACCACAAACAATTTGAACCACCAACAATCTGAACCACCAGTACTCTGAACCACCAATACTTTGAACCACCAGTACTATGAACCACCAACACTCTGAACCACCAATACGCTGGACCACAAACACTCTTTACCACCAGCACTGTGAACCACCAATACTCTGAACCTCCAACACTCTGAACCAAAAGTACTCTGAACCACCAATACTCTAAACCACGAGTACTCTAGACAACCAACAATCATTACAACCAGCAATCTGAACCACCAAAACTCTGAACTACCAACACCTTCAGCAATAAGAACTCAGAACCACCAATATTCTAAACCACCAACAAGAACTCTTAACCAACAACACTCTGAACCACTAGTACTCTGGACTACCAGCACTCTAAACCACAAACACTCTGAATCACAAACACTCTGAACCACCAACACTGAAAAATCAGTACTCTGAACTACAAGTACTCTGAACCAAGAACACTCTTTATAATCAGCTCTCTGAACCATCAATACTCTGAAGCACCAACAGCTTACCACCAACACTTTAAATCACCAATTCTCTGAACCACCAACACTCTGAACCACCAGTACTCTGGATCACCAACACTCTTTATCACCAGCACTGTGAACCACCAATACTCTGAAACACCAACACTTTGAGCAATAAACACTCTAAACAACCAATACCCTGAACCACCAGTACTCTGAACCAGCAACACTCTGAATCACAGGTACTCTGAACAACCAGCACTCTGAACCACAAACACTCTGAACACCTAACACTCTGAACCACCAACATTTTGAGCCACCAGTGCTCCGAACTAAAAGTACTCTGAACCACCAATACTCTGAACCAAGAGTACTCCGGACCACCAACACTCTACCACCAGCACTCTGAACCACCAACACTCTCAGCCATAAAAATGGTGAAACACCATCATTCTGAACCACAAACACTCTGATCCAACAACAATCATTACCACCAGCACTCTGAACCACCAATACTCTGAACTACCAACACCTTCAGTAATAAGCACTCTAAACCACCAACTAAGCCACCAATATTATGAACCACCAGTACTCTGAACCACATGTACTCTGAGCCACCAACACTCTGAACCACTAGTACTCTGGGCCACCAGCACTCTGAACTACCAGCACTCTAAACCAAAAACACTGAATCACAAACACTCTGAAACGCCAACACCTTTAACCATCAGCGCTCTGAGCCACGAGTACTCTGAATCAAAAACACTCTTTACCACCAGCACTCTGAACAACCAATACTCTGAACCAACAACACTCTTTACCACCAGCACTCTCAACCACCAGTACTCTGAACAACCAACACTCTGAACCACCAGTACTCTGGAAAACCAGCACTCTTTACCACCAGCACTGTATACCACCACTACTCTGAACCACCAAAACTCTGAAAAACCAAAACTCTGAGCCACCAGTGCTCTCGACCACCAACACTCTTGAACACCAGCACTCTGAACCACAAACACTTTGACCCATAAGCACTCAGAACCACAAATACTCTCAACCACCAGTACTCTCAACCACAGACACTCTGAACCACACTCTGAACCACAAACACTCTGAACCACCAACACTCTGAACCATCAGCACTGTGAACCACGAGTAATGTGAACCACCAACAGTCTTTACCAACAGCACTCTGAGCCAAAAATACTCTGAACAACCAACACTCTTTACCACCAGCACTCTGAACCACCAGTACTATGAGTGGCCAAAACTCTTCACCACTAGCACTCTGAACCACCAGTACTCTGAAAAACCAAACCTATGAGCAATTAGCACTCTAAACCACCAATACTCTGAACAACCAACCCTATGAGCAACTAGCACTCTAAACCACCAATACTATGAATTACCAACACTCTGAGCCACCAGTCCTCTAGACCACCAACTGTCTTTAACACCACTACTCTCAACCACCAACACTTTGAGCAATAAGCACTCAGAACCACCAGTACTCTGAACCACCAGTGCTCTGAACCACCAACACTCTGAACCACCAGTAATTTTGACCACCAGCACTCTGAATTACGAGAGTGCTGAACCAAAAACACTTTAAACTGCCAACAATGTGAACGACCAACACGTTGAGCCACAACTATTCTGAACCACCACTACTCTGAACCATCAATACTCAGAACCACCAGAAGTCTGGACCAACAGCACCATTTACCACCAGCACTCTGAACCACAAACATACTGAACCACAAACACTCTAAACTAATAACAATCTGCACTAAAAACACTCTGAAGAAACATTTTGAACCACCAACACTCTGAACAATCAGAACTCTGAACCGAGAATACTCCGAACCACCAACACTCTTTACCATAAGCTCTCTTAACCACCAATACTCTAAAGCATCAACACTTTTTACCACCAGCACTCTGAACCATCAGTTCTCCGAACCACCAACACTCTGAACCACCAATACTCTGGACCACCAACACTCCTTACCACCAGCACTCTCAACCACCAATACTCTGAACCACCAACACATTTTACCACCAGCACTCTGAACCACCAATACTCTGAACCACCAATACACTGAACCAAAAGTACTCTGAACCAAAAATACTCTGAACCACGAGTACTCTGGACCACAAACACTCCTTACAACCAGCACTCTGAACCATCAACACTCTGAACTACAAACACGGTGAACCACCATCATTCTGAACCGCAATCATTCTGAATCAACAACAATCATTACTACCAGCACTCTGAACCACCAATACTCTGAACTACCAACACATTCAGCAATAAGAACTCTTAACCACCAATATTCTGAAACACCAGGACTCTGAACCACAAGAACTCTGAACCACCAACACTCTGAGCCACAAACACGGTGAACCACCATCATACTGAACCACAAACACTCTGAACCAACAACAATCATTACCACCAGCACTCTGAACCACCAATACTCTGAACTACCAACACCTTCAGCAATAAACACTCTAAAACACCAATATTCTAAACCACCAATACTCTGAACCACAAGTACTCTCAACCACCAACACTCTAAACCACTAGTACTCGGGACCGCCAACACTCTAAACTATCAGCACTCTAAACCAAAAACACTCTGAACCATAAACACTCTGAAACACCAACACTTACAACCATCAGCACTCTGAGCCACGAGTACTCTGAATCACAAACACTCTTTACCACCAGCACTCTGAACAACCAATACTCTGACCCAACAAAACTCTTCACCACCAGCACTCTCAACCACCAATACTCTGAACCACCAACACTCTGAACCACTAGTACTCTGGAAAACCAGCACTCTTTACCACCTGCACTCTAAACCACCACTATGAAACACCAATACTCTGAAAAACCAACACTCTGAGCCAACAGTGCTCTCAGCCACCAACAATCTTTAACACCAGCACTCTGAACCACCAACACTTTGAGCAATAAGCACTCAGAACCACCAATACTCTGAGACACCAGTACTCTCTACCAGAGACACTCTGAAGCATAAACACTCTACACCACAAACACTCTGAACCACCAACACTCTGAAAAACTAACACTGTGAATCATCAGCACTCTGAACCACGAGTAATGTGAACCACCAACGCTCTTTACCAACACCACTCTGAACCACCAAAACCCTGAACAACCAAAACTCTTTACCACGAGCACTCTGAACCACCAGTACTCTGGACGGCCAAAACTCTTCACCACCAGCACTCTGAACCACCAATACTTTAAAGAAACAAAACTATGAGCAATTAGTTCTCTAAACCATCAATTCTCTGAACCACCAATACTATGAACCACAAACACTCTGAGCCACCAGTCCTTTGGACCACCAACACTCTTTAGCACCAGCACTCTGAACCACCAATACTTTCAGCAATAAGCACTCTGAACCACTAATATTCTGAATCACCAGTACTCTGAACCAGCATCACTCTGAACCACCAGTACTCTTAACCACCAGCACTCTCAGCTACGAGCGGGCTGAACCACAAAAACTTTAAACCACCAACAATCTGAACGACCAACACTTTGGGCCACCAGTACTCTGAACCACCACTATTTTGAACCACCAATACTCTGATCCACCAGTACTCTAGACCAATAACACTCTTTGCCAACAGCACTCTGAACCACAAGCACGCGGAACCTCAAACACTCTGAACTACCAACACTTTGAACAACAAACACTCTGAACCAACAACACTCTGAATCACCAACGCTCTGAACAATCAGCACTCCGAACCACGAGTACTCTAAACCAACAACACTCCTTACCAACAGCTCTATGAAACACCAATACTCCGAAGCACCAGCACTCTTTACCACGAGCACTCTGAACAACCAATTCTCTGAACCACCAGCACTTTGAGCCACCAATACTCTCGAGCACGAGCACTCTTTACCACCAGCACTCTGAACCACCAATACTCTGAACCAACAACGCTTTGAGTAATAAGCACTCTGAACCACCAATACCCTGAACCACCAAAACTCTGAACCACCACATCTCTGAACCAGCAACACTCTAGACAACCAGTACTCTGGACAGCCAGCGCTCTGAACTTCCAGCACTCTGAACCAAAGACACTCTGAATACCCAGCACGCTGAACCACTAACGCTTTGAGCCATCAGTACTCTGAAGCACGAGTACTCTGGACCGCCAACACTCTTTACAACGAGCACTCTGAGCCACCAACACTCTGAATCATAAACACGGTGAAGGACAATCATTCTGAACCATAAACACTCTAAACCAACAAGTCATTACCACCAGCACTATGAACCACCAAGAATCTGAACTACACACACCTTCAGCAATACGCACTCTGAACCACCAATATTCTGAACCACTAGTACTCTGAACCACCAATATATTGAACCACAAGAATTCTAAACCACCAACACTCTGCATCACTAGTCCTCTGGACCACCAGCACTCTGAACTACCAGCACAGCACTCTAAACCAAAAACACTCTGAATCACAAACACTCTGAACCACCAACATTTTGAACTATCAGCACTCTGAGCCACGAGTACTCTAAATCACAAACACTCTTTACCACGAGCACTCTCAACAACCTATACTCTGAACCACCAACACTCTGAACGAACAGTACTCTGGAAAACCAGCACTATTTACCACCAGCACTCTAAACCACCAACACTCTGAACCACCAATACTCTGAACCAACAACAGTTTGAGCCATCAGTGCTCTGGACCACCAACACTATTTAACACCAGCACTCTAAACCACCAACACTTTGAGCCATAAGCACTCAGAACCACATATATTCTGAAGCACCAGTACTCTTAACCACAGATACTCTGAACCACAAACACTTTGAACCACAAACACTCTGAACCACAAACACTCTGAATCACCAGCACTATGAACCACAAACACTGTGAACCTCAGCACACTGAACCACGAGTAATGTGAACCACCAACACTCTTTACCAACAGCACTCTGAACCACTAATACTCTGAACGAACAACACTCTTCATCACCAGCACTCTGAACCACCAATACTCTGAACCAACAGCACTATGAGCAATTAGAACTCTAAAACACCAATACTATGAACCACCAATACTCTGAACCACCAACACTCCAGCCACCAGTGCTCTGGACCACCAACACTCTTTAACACCAGCACTCTGAACTACCAACATTTTGAGCAATTAGCCCTCTAAACCACCTACACTCTGAACCACCAGTACTATCAACCACCAGCACTCTGAAGCACCAGCACTCTCAACCACCAAAACTTTGAGCCACCAGTACTCTGAACAACCAGTACTCTGAACCACAAATGCACTAAATACTCTGGACTACCAACACTCTTTGCCACCAGCACTCTGAACCACCAACACCCTGAACCACAAACCCTGTGAACCACCAACACTCTGAACAACAAACAATCTGAAGCACCAGTACTCTTTACCACCAGCACCCTCAACCACTAACATTCTGAACCACCAACACTTTGAGCAATAAACACTCTAAACTACCAATACAATAAACCACCAGTACTCTGAAACACTAGTACTGTAAACCACCAGCACTCTGAACCACTAGAACTCTGGACCACCAGCACTCTCAACCACAAACACTCTGAAACACGAACACTGAACCATCAGCACTCTGAACCACGAGTACTCTGAACTAACAACACTCTTTACCAGCAGCACTCTGAACCACCAAAACTCTGAGCCAACAACACTCTTTACCACCAGCACTATAAAATACCAATACTTTGAACCACCAACACTCTGAACCAGTAGTACTCTGGACCACCAGCACTCTTTACCACTAGCACTCTGAACCATCAAACGCTGAACCACCAGTGCTCTGGACCACCAACACTCTAAACCACCAATACCCTGAACCACCAACATTTTGAGCAAAAGCATTCTGAACCATCAAGAGTCTGAACCACCAGTACTCGGAAGCACAAACACTCTGGACCAAAAACACTCTGAAACAACAGCACTCTGAACCACGAGTACTTTGAACAACCAACACTCTTTACCACCAGCAGTTTTACCACCAGCACTCTGAACCACCAATACTGCGAACCACCAGTATTCTTTACCACCAGCAATCTAAACCACTAATACTCTGAACCACCAACACCCTGAACCACCAATACTATGAACCACCAACACCCTGAACCACCAATACTATGAACCACCAACACATTGAGCAGTAAGCACTCTGAACAAAAGAAGAAAACTCTGAATCACGAGAACTTTGAACAATAACCAATAATCTGAACCACCAACACCCAGAACCAATATTGCTCTTGACCACCAACACTTTGAGCCATCAGTACTCAGAACCGCCAATACTCTGAACCATCAATACTCTGAATCAACAGTACTCTGGACTGCCAACACTCTTTACCATGGGCACTCTGAACCACCAACACTCTGAACCACAAACACTCTGAACCACAAACACTCTGAAAAACAAACATTCTGAACCACTAACACTTTTTACCACCAGCACTCTGAACAACCAATACTCTGAACCACCAACACTCTTTACCACCAGAACTCCTTACTATAAGCACGCTGAACAACCAAAACTCTGAACCACAAACACTCTGAACCACCAGTGATCTGGACCACCAACACTCTTTACCACCAGCACTTTGAACCACTAATACTCTGAACCACCAACACTTTGAGCAATAAACACTCTCAACCACCAATACTCTAAACCACTAGTACTCTGAACAACCAGTACTCTGAACCACCAACACTCTGAACCAGTAGAAGTCTGGACCACTAACACTGCTTACCACCAACACTCTGAACCACCAATACTCTGAACCACCAACCCTCCTTATCAAAAGCAGTGTTTACCACCAGCGCTCTTAACCACCAATACTCTGAACCACAAACACTCTGAAACACGAGTATCTGAAACAAAAACATTGTATCACCAGCACTCTGAACAACCAATACTCTGAACCAACAACACTCTTTACCACCAGCACTCTCAACAACCAATACTCTGAACAACCAACACTCTGACCCACCAGTACTCTGGAAAACCAGCACTCTATACCACCACTACTCTAAACCACCAATACTCTGAAAAACCAAAACTCTGAGCCACTAGTGCTCTCGATCACCAACACTCGTTAACACCAACACCTGGAACCACAAACACTTTGAGCCATAAGCACTCAGAACCACCAATACTCTCAACTACCAGACTCTCAACCACAGACACTCTGATCCACACTCTGTACCACACACACTCTGAACCACAAACACTCTGAACGCCAACACTCTGAACGACCAACACTGAACCATCAGCACTTTGAACCACGAGAAATATGAACAACCAACACTCTTTACCAATAGCACACTGAACTAAAAATACTCTGAACCACCAACACTCTTTACCACCAGCACTCTGAACCACAAGTACTATGGACGGCCAAAACTCTTCACCACCAGCACTCTGAAAAACCAATACTCTGAAAAACCAACACTATGAGCAATTAGCACTCTAAACCACCAATACTTTGAACCACCAACCCCATGAGCAATTAGCACTCTAAACCAACAATACTCTGAACCACCAATACTATGAACTACCAACACTCTGAGCCACCAATACTCTGGACCATCAACACTCCTTACCACCAGCACTCTAAACCACCAATACTCTGAACCACCAACACATTTTACCACCAGCACTCTGAACCACCAATACTCCGAACCACCAACACTCTGAACCATAAGTACTCTAAACCACCAATTTTCTGAACCACGAGTACTCTGGACCACCAACACTCCTTACAACCAGCACTTTGAACCACCAACACTCTGAACTACAATCACTCTGAAACACGAGTGCTCTGAAACATAAACACTCTTTACCACCAGCACTCTGAATAACCAATACTCTGAACCAACAACACTCTTTACCATCAGCACTCTCAACCACCAATACTCTGAAAAACCAACACTATGAACCACCAGTACTCTGGAAAACCAGCATTCTATACCACCACTACCCTGAACCACCAATACTCGGAAAAACCAAAACTCTGAGCTACCAGTGCTCTCGATCACCAACATTCTTTAACACCGTCACTCTCAACCACCTACACTTTGAGCATTAAGCACTCAGAGCCACCAATACTCTGAACCACCAGTACTCTGAACCACCATCACTCTGAAACAACAGTTCTCTTGACCAACCGCACTCTGAACTACGAGCGAGCTGAACCGCAAATACTTTAAACTACCAACAATGAGAACAACCAACACTTTAATCCACCAGTACTCTGAACCACCGCTATCCTGAACCACCCATACTCTGAACCACCAGAACTCTGGATCAACAACACCCTTTACCACCAGCACTCTGAACCACAAACACTCTAAACTACCAACAATCTGAACCAAAAACACTCTGAAGCAACAACATTCTTAACCATCAACACTCTGAACAATCAGCACTCCGAACCAAAAACACTCCGAACCACCAACACTCTTTACCACCAGCTCTCTTAACCACCAATACTCTAAAGCACCAACACTTTTTACAACTAGCACTCTGAACCACCAATTCTCTGAACCACCAACACTCTGAACCACCAATACTATGAACCATCAACACTCCTTACCACCAGCACTCTAAACCACCAATATTCTGAACACCAAAACATTTTACCACCAGCACTCTGAACCACCAATACTCCGAACCACTAACACTCTGAACCATAAGTACTCTAAACCAACAATTCTCTGAACCACGGGTACTCTGGACCACCAACACTCCTTACAACCAGCACTCTGAACCACCAACACTCTGAACCACAAACACGGTGAACCACCATCATTCTGAACCACAATCACTCTGAACCAACAGCAATCATTACTACCAGCACTCTGAACCTCCAATACTCTCAACTACCAATACCCTCAGCAATAAGAACTCTTAACCACCAAAGTTCTGAACATCCAGTACTCTAAACCACAAGAACTCTGAACCACCAACACTTTGAACCATAAAGTGCTCTGGACCACTAGCACTCTGAACTACCAGCACTCTAAACCAAAAACACCCTGAATCACAAACACTCTGAACCACCAGCACTGTGAATAGTCAGCACTCTGAACCACCAACACTTTTCACAATCAGCTCTCTGAACCACCAATACTCTGAAGCATCAACACTTTACAAGCAACACTCTGAACCACCAATACTCTGAACCACCAGCACTCTGAATCACCAGTACTCTGGACCACCAACACTCTTTACTACCAGTACTCTGAACCACCAATACTCTGAACCACAAAATCTTTGAGCAATAAGCACTCTGAACCACCAATACTCTCAACCACCAGTACTCTAAACCACCAGTACTCTGAACCAGCAACACTCTGGACCACCAGTACTCTAAACAACCAGCACTCTGAACTTCCAGCACTCTGAACCACAAACACTCTGAACACTCAACACTCTGAACCACCAACGTTTTGAGCCAACAGTACTCTGAGCAGAAAGTACTCAGAACCACAAATACTCTGAACCAAGAGTACTCTGGACCACCAACACTCTTCACCACCAGCACTCTGAACCAACAACACTCTGAGCCACAAACACGGTGAACCACCGTCATTCTGAATTACAAACACTCTGAACCAACAATAATCATTACCACCAGCACTCTGAACCAGCAATACTCTAAACTACCAACACCTTCAGCAATAAACACTCTGAACCACCAATATTCTAAACCACCAGTACTCTGAACCACAAGTACTCTGAACCACCAACACTCTGAACCACTAGTACTCTAGACCACCAGCACTCTAAACTACCGGCATTCTAAACCAAAAACACTCTGAATCACCAACGCTTTGAACAATCAGCACTCTGAGCCACGAGTACTCTGAATCACAAACAATCTTTACCACCAGCACTCTGAACAACAAATACTCTGAACCAACAACGCTCTTTACCACTAACACTCCGAACCACCAATACCCTGAACCACCAACACCCTGAAGCACCAGTACTCTGGAAAACCAGCACTCTTTACCAACAGCACTCTAAACAACCACTACTCTAAACCACCAATACTCTGAAAAATCAACACTCTGAGCCGCCAGTGCTCTCGACCACCGAAACTCTTTAACACCAGCACTTTGAACCACCAACACTTTGAGCAATAAGCTCTCAGAACCACCAATACTCTCAACCACCAGTACTCTCAACCACAGACTTTTTTTTTACCATAAACACTCTGAACCACAAACACTCTGAGCCACCAACACTCTGAAAAACCAGCACTGTTAAACCATCAGCACTCTGAACCAGAAGCAATGTCAACCACCAACACTCTTTACCAACACCACTCTGAACCACCAAAACTCTGAACAACCAAAACTCTTTACCACGAGCACTCTGAACCGAGAGTACTCTGGACGGCCAAAACTCTTCACCATAAGCACTCTGAACCGCGAATACTCTGAACAACTAAAACTATGAGCGATTAGCTCTCTAAACCCCCAATACTCTGAACCACAAATATTATGAACCACAAACACTCTGAGCCACCAGTCCTCTGGACCACCAACACTCTTTAACACCAGCACACTGAATCACCAACACTTTGAGCAATAAGCACTCTGAACAACTAATACTCTGAACCACCAGTACTCTGAACTACCAACACTCTGAACCACCAGTACTCTTAACCACCAACAATCTGAACCACCAACACTTTGAGCTACCAGTACTCTGAACCACCACTATTCTGAACCACCAATACTCTGATCCACCAGTACTCTAGACCAATAACACTCTTTGCCAACAGCACTCTCAACCACAAACACGCGGAACCACAAACACTCTGAACTACGAACACTGAACAACAAAAACTCTGAACCAGCAACATTCTGGATCACCAACTCTCTGAAAAATCAGCACTCTGACACACGAGTACTTTCAACCAACAACAATCTTTACCACCAGCTCTCTGAACCACCAATACTCTAAAGCACCAGCACTCTTTACCACCAGCACTCTGAACCACCAGTTGTCTGAACCACCAACACTCTGAGCCACCAATACTCTGGACCACCAACACTCTTTACCACCAGCACTCTGAACCACCAATACTCTGAACCACGAACACTTTGAGTAATAAGCACTCTGAACCATCAATACCCTGAACCACCAGTACTCTGAACCACCACATCTCTGAACCAGCAACACTATGGACAACCATTACTTTGAACAACCAGCACTCTGAACTTCCAGCACTCTAAACCAAAAACACTCTGAACTTCCGGCACTCTAAACCAAAAACACTCTGAACACCCAACACTCTGAACCCCCAACACTTTGAGCCACCAGTACTCTGAACCAAATGTACTCTGAACCACCAATACTCAAAAGCACGAGTACTCTGGACCACCAACACTCTTTACCACGAGCACTCTGAACCACCAACACTCTGAACCATAAACACGGAGAACCACAATCATTCTGAACCATAAACACTCTAAACCAACAACAGTCATTACCACCAGCACTCTGAACCACCAATACTCTGTACAACACCTTCAGCAATACGCACTCTGAATCACCAATATTCCGAACCGCCATTAATTTGAACCACCATTATTCTGAACCACTAGTACTCTGGACCACCAGCACTCTGAACTACCAGCACTCTAAACCAAAAACGCTCTGTATCACAAACACTCTGAACCACCAACATTTTGAACCATCAGCACTCTGAGGCACGAGTACTCTGAATCACAAACACTCTTTACCACCAGCACTCTCAACCACCAATACTCTGAACCACCAACACTCTTTACCACCAGCACTCTCAATAACCAATACTCGGAACCACCAACACTCTGAACGACCAGTACTCTGGAAAAACCAGCACTATTTACCACCAGCACTCTAAACCACCAATACTCTGAACTACCAATACTCTGAACCACCAACAGTCTGAGCCACCAGTACTTTGGCCCACCAACACTATTTAACACAAGCACTCTGAACCACCAACAATTTGAGCTATAAGCACTCAGAACAAGCAATACTCTGAACCACCAGTACTCTTAACCACAATCACTCTGAACCACAAACACTCTTAACCACAAACACTCTGAACCACCAACACTGAACCACAAACACTCTGAACCATCAGCACTCTGAACCACGAGTAATGTGAACCACCAACACTCTTTACCAACAGCACTCTGAACCACTAATACTCTGAACGACCAACACTCTTTATCACCAGCATTCTGAACCACCAGTAAACTGGACGGCCAAAACTCTTCACCACCAGCACTCTAAACCACCAAAACTCTGAACCACCAACACTATGAGCAATTAGCACTCTAAACCACCGATACTATGAACCACCAAAACTCTGAACCACCAACACTCCTAGGCACCAGTGCTCTGGACCACTCTTTAACACCAGCACTCTGAACTACCAACACTTTGAGCAATTAGCCCTCTAAACCACCTATACTATGAACCACCAGTACTGTCAACCACCAGTACTCTGAACAACAAACACTCTGAACTACCAGTACTCTTCACTACCAGCACTCTGAACTACCAGCATTTTGAACCAAAAACACTCTGAACCACCAACACTCTCAACCACCAAAACTTTGAGCCACCAGTGCTCTGAACAACCAGTACTCTGAACCACCAATACTCTGAATAATCTGGACCACCAACACTCTTTGCCAACAGCAGTCTGAACCACCAACACTCTGAACCACAAACCCTGTGAACCACCAACACTCTGAACAACAAACACTCTGAAGCACCATCACTATTTACCTCCAGCACCCTCAACCACTAATATTCTGAACCACCAACACTTTGAGCAATAAGTGCTCTAAACTACCAATACAATAAATCACCAGTCCTCTGAACCACTAGTACTCTAAACCACAAGCACCCTGAACCACTAGTACTTTGGACCACCAGCACTCTCAATTACCAGCACTCTGAACCACAAACACTCTGAAGCACCAACACTGAACCATCAGCACTCTGAACCACGAGTACTCTGAACTACCAATACTCTTTACCAGCAGCACTCTGAACCACCAAAACTCTGAACCAACAACACTTTACCACCAGCACTATGAAATACCAATACTTTGAACCACCAACACTCTGAACCATTAGTACTCTGGACCACCAGCACTCTTTACCTCCAGCACTCTGAGCCACCAATATTCTGAACCACCAGCACGCTGAACCACCAGTGCTCTGGACCACCATCACTCTTTACCACCAACACTCTAAACCACCAATACTCTGAACCACCAACACCTTGAGCAATAAGCACTCTGAACCACCAGAAGTCGGAACCACAAAGTCTCTGAACCACCAACACTCTGAACCACCAACACTCTGAACCACCAACACTGAACCACCAGTACTCAGGACCACCAACAATCTTTACCACCAGCACTCTGAACCACCAACACTTTGAATCACAAATACTATGAAACACCAACACTCTGAACAACAAACACTGAACCACCAACACTTTACCACCAGCAATCTCAACCACCAATACTCTGAACCACCCACACGTTGAGCAATAAGCACTCTGAGCCACCAATACAATAAACCACCAGTACTCAACCACTAGTACTCTAAACCACTAACACTCAGAACCACTAGTACTCTAAACCACCAGCACTCAGAACCACTAGTACTCTCGACCACCAGCACTCTCAACTAGCAGCACTCTGAACCACAAAAACTCTGAAACACAAACACTCTGATCCATCAAAACACTGAACCATCAGCACTCTGAACCACGAGTACTCTGAACCACCAACACTCCTTACCACCAGCCCTCTGAACCACCAATACTCTGTAGCACCAACACTCTTTACCACTAGCACTCTGAACCACCAATTCTCTGAACCACCAACACTCTGAACCACCAATACTCTGCACCACCAACACTCTTTACCACCAGCACCCTAAACCACCAATACTCTAGACCACAAACACTTTGAGCAATAACCATTCTGAACCACCAATACCCCGAACCTCCAGTACTCTGAACCACCAATACTCTGAACAAGCAACACTCTGGACCATCAGTATTCTGAACCACCAGCACTCTGAACTTCCAGCATTCTGAACCACAAACATTCTGAACACCCAACACTCTGAACCACCAACACTTTGAGCCGCAGTTACTCTGAACCAAAAGTACTCTGAACCACCAATACTCTGAACCACGAGTACTCTGGACCATCAACATTCTTTACCACCAGCACACTGAACCACCAACAGTCTGAGCCACAAACACGGTGAACCAATAACAATCATTACCACCAGCACTCTAAATCAACATACTCTAAACCACACACACCTTTAGCAATAAGCACTCTGAACAACCAATATTCTGAACTACCAGGACTCTGAACCACAAGAACTCTGAACCACCAACACTCTGAACCACTAGTACACTGGACCATCAGCACTCTGAACTACCAGCACTCTAAACCAAAAACACTCTGAATCACAAACACTCTGAACCACCAACACTTTGAACCATGAACACTCTGAGCCATGAGTACTCTGAATCACAAACACTCTTTACCACCAGCACCCTGAACCACCAATACTCTGAACCACCAACTCTCTTTAACACCAGGACTCTCAACCACCAATACCCTAGACCACCAACACTAAATCACCAGTAATCTGGAAAACCAGCACTCTTTACCATCAGCACTCTAAACCACCAGTACTCCGAACCACCAATACTCTGAACCACCAACACTCTGAGCCACCAGTGCTCTCGACCACCAACACTCTTTAACACCAGCACTCTGAACCTCCAACACTTTGAGCAATAAGCACTCAGAACCACCAATACTCTGAACCACTAGTATTCTTAACCACAGACACTCTGAATCACCAACACTCTGAACCACAAACACTGTGAACTATCAGCACTCTGAACCACGAGTAATGTGAACCACCAACACTCTCTACCAACAGCACTTTGAACCACCAACACTCTGAATCACCAACACTCATTACCACCAGCACTCTGAACCACCAATACTCTGAACCACCAACACTATGAGCAATTAGCACACTAAACCAACAATACTCTGAACCACCAGTAGTCAACAACCAGCACTCTGAACAACAAACACTCTGAACCACTAGTACTCTTGACCACCAGCACTCTGAACTACCAGCATTCTGAACCAAAAATACTCTCAATCACCAATACTCTGAACCACCAAAACTTTGAGCCACCAGTACTCTGAACCACCAGTACTCTGAACTACCAATACTCTGAATACTCTGGACCACCAACACTCTTTGCCACCAGCACTCTAAACCACCAACACTCTGAACCACCAACAATTGGAGCAATAAGCACTCTGAACCACCAATAATCTGAAGCACCAGTACTCGGAACCACAAACACTCTGAACCAACAACATTCTGAACCAAAAACACTCTGAACCACCAACACTCTGAACCATCAGTACTCTGAACCACGAGTACTTCGAACAACCAACACTCTTTACCACCAACACCCTGAACCACCAATACTATTAACCACTAGTACTCTTTACCGCCAGCACTCTGAACCACTAATAATCTGAACCACCAACACCCTTAACCACAAATGCTTTGAACCACCAACACTTTGAGCAGTAAGTACTCTGAACCAAAAATACTCTGAATCACCAGAACTCTGAACAACCAGCAATCTGAACCACCAACACTCTGAACCACCATTGCTCTTGGCCACCAGCATTTTGAACACAAGCACTCTGAACCACCAATACTTTGAGCCAACAGTACTCTGAACCATCAGTACTCTGAACCATCAATACTCTAAACCAACAGTACTCTGGACCGCCAACACTCTTTACCATAGGCACTCTAAACCACCAACATTTTGAACGACAAAAACTCTGAACAACAAACACTCTGAACCAATAACACTCTTTAACACCATCACTCTGAACAACCAATATTCTGAACCACCAACATTCTTTCCCACCAACACTCTTTACCACCAGCACTCTGAACAACTAATACTCTGAATCACCGAAACTTTGAGCAATAAACACTCTCAACCTCCAATACTCTAAACCATCAGTACTCTGAACCACCAGTACTCTGAACCACGAACACTCTGAACCACTAGAAGTCTGGACAACCAACACTCTTTACCACCAACACTCTGAACCACCAATACTCTGCACCACAAACATTGAAACACGAGTGCTCTGAACCAACAACGCTCTTTACTACCAGCAATCTGAATCACAAATACTCTGAACCACCAACACTTTGAACAATAGCATTCTAAACCACCAATACTCTGAACCATCAGTACTCTCAACCACCTGTACTCAGAACCACCAACACTCTAAACCACAAATAGTCTTGACTACCAGCAGTCTGAACTACCAACATTCTGAACCACAAACACTCTGAAACACCAACACTCCGAGCCACCAACACTTTGAGTCACCAGTACACTGAATACCAAGTACTCTGGACCACCAATATTCTGAACCACCAGTACTCAGGTCCACCAACACTCTTTACCACAAGCACTCTGAACCACCAACTCTTTCAACCATAAACACTGTAAGCCACCAACACTCTGATCAACAAACACTCTGAACCACCAACACTCTTTACCATCAGCAATCTCAACCATCAATACTCTGAAAAACCAACTCTGAGCAATAAGCTCTCTGAGCCACCAATTCAATGAACCACCAGTACTCTGAACCACGAGTACTTTAAACCACCAACACTCAGAACCACTAGTACTCTGGACCACCAGAACTCTCAACTAGCAGCACTGAACCAAAAAAACTCTGATCCACAAACACTCTGGACAACTAACACACTGAACCATCAGCAACCTGAACCACGAGTGCTCTGAACTACCAACACTACCAGTAGCACTCTAAACCAACAATACTTTGAAAAACCAACACCTTACCACCAGCACTCTGAACTACCAATACTTTTAACCACCAACACTCTGAACCTCCAGTGCTCTGGACCCCCAGCACTGTTTACCACCAACACTCTGAACCACCAACACTCTGAACCGCCAGTTCTCTGGACAACCAACACTCTTTACTACCAGCACTCTAAACCACCAATACTCTGAAACACCAGCACTTTGCAATAGGCACTCCGATCCACCAGTACTTGGAACCACAAAAACTCTGAACAACCTACACTCTGAAACCTCAGTAGTCTGAACTATGAGTACTGTCGACCACAAACTCTCTTTACCAACAACACTCTGAACCATCGATAATCTGAACAACCAACACTCTTTAGCACCAGCACTTTGAACCACCAATACTCTGAGCCACCATTTCTCTTTACCACAAGCACTCTGAACCACAAACACCCTGAACCAACAGTACTCTGGACCACCAACACTCATCACCACCAGCACTCTAAACCACCAATACTCTAAACCACCAAGACTTTGTGCTGTAAGCACTCTGAACTATCAATACTCTGAACCACTAGAACTCTGAACCACCAGTAATATGAACCAAAAGAATATGAACCACCATTACTCTTGACCACCAGCACTTTGAACGCCAGAACTTTGAACCACAAAAACTCTGAGTCACCAACACTCTGAACCACCAACACATTGAACCACCGGTAATCTGAACCACCAGAAATTTTAACCATCAATACTCTGAACCAAAAGTCCTCTGGACAACCAACACTCTTTACCACCAGCACTCTGAAACACCAGCACTCTGAACCACAAACAATGCAAACCACAAACACTCTGAACAACAAACACTCTGATCCACTAACACTCTTTACCATCAGCACTCTGAACCACCAACATTCTTACCAGCACACTTTACCACTAGTGCATTGAACCAGAAATACTCTGAACCACAAACATTCTGAACCACCATTGCTCTGGAACACCAACACTCTTTACCACCAACACTCTGATCTACCAATAATCTGAACCACCAACACTTTGAGCAATAAGCACTCTAAACCAACAGTACTCCGAACCACCAGTACTCAGAACCACCAAAACACAGAACCAGCAGTACTCTTAACCACCAGTACTCTGAACCACCAATACTCTGAACAACCAGTACTCAGGACCACCAACACTCTTTACCACCAGAACTCCGCACCACCAACACTCTGAACCAAAAACACCGTGAACCACCAAAACTCTAAACAACTTACACTCTGAACCACCAACTCTACCACCAGTAATCTCAACCACCAATACTCTGAATCACCAACATTTTGAGCAATAAGCACTCTCAACCACTAATACCATGAACCACCGTTACTCTGAACTATCATTACTCTGAACCACCAACACTCTGAACCACTAGTACTCTTGACTACCAGCACTCTGAAGTACCAGGACTCTGAACTACAAACACTCTGAACCACAAAGACTATCAGCACTCTGAATCGAGAGTACTCTGAACTACCAACACTTTACCACCAGCACTCTTAACCATCAATACTCAGAACCACCAACACTTTACCACAGCACCCTGAACCACCAATACTGTGAACCACAATACTCTGAACCACCAGTACTCTACACCATTAGCACTCTTTACCACCAGCATTCTGAACGACCAGTGCCCTGAACCACCAAAGCTCTTTACCACCAGCACTCTCAACCACCAATACTCTGAACCTAAAGTACTCTGAACCACAAACACTGAACCATCAACACTGAACCGCAAACACTCTGAATCACCAACACTCTAAACCACCAACATTCTGAACCATCAGCACTCTGAACCACGAGGACTGTGAACCACCAACACTCTTTACCACCAGCACTCTGAACCAACAATACTCTGAACCACCAATACTCTGAACCATCAATACTCTGGGCCACCAACACACTTCACCACCAGCACTCTGAACCACCAATACTCAGAGCGACCATTACTTCGAGCAGTATGCACTCAGAACCACCAATACTCTGAACCACCAGTACTCTGAACCACCGGTACTCTGAACCACCAATACTCTGAACGACAATTACTCTTCAGCACCAGCACTTAAACTACCTGTGCTCTGAACCACAAACGCTCTGAACCACCAACACTCTGAACCACCAACACTTTGAGCCACCACTGCTCTGAACTACCAATACTCTGAACCAAAAGTACTATGGACCACCAACAGTCTTTACCACCAGCACACTGAACCACCAACACTCTCAACCACAAACACTGAGAAACACCAACACTCTGAATCACCAACACACAGAACCACCAGTACTCAGGACACACAGCACTCTTTACCACCAGCACTCTAAACCACCAATACTGTGAACCACCAGAACTATGAACCACCAGTGTTCTGAACCTCCAATACTCTGAACAGCCATTACTCTTCAGCACCAGCATTTCAACTACCTGTACTCTGAACCACAAACGCTCTAAACCACCAACACTCTGAACCACCAACATTTTGGGCCACCAGCACTCTGAAACACCAATACTCTGATCCAACAGTACTCTGGACCACCAACACTCATTCCAACCAGCACTCTTAACCAACAATACACTGAACCACCAACACCTTGAGCAATATGCATCCTGAATCACCAATACTCTGAACCACCTGAACTCTGAACCACAAACACTCTGAACCACCAACACTCTGAACCACCACTCCTCTGGACCAACAGCACTGTGAACCACAACGCTCTGAATCACAAACACTCTGAAACACCAAAACTCTGAACCACAAACACTCTGAGCCACCAGTACTCTGAACCACCAGTAATCTAAACAACCAACACTCTGAACCACCAGTACTCTGGACCACCATCACTCTTTACAACTACCACTCTGAATCACAAACACTCTGAACAACCAACACTCTATACCACCAGTAATCCGGACTTAAAGTACTCTTTAGCACTCTCAACCACTAATACTATGAACCATCAACACTCTTTATCACAAGCACTCTGGCCCACCAACAATCTGAACCACCAGGACTCTGACCCACAAACACTCTGAACCGCCAACACACTGAATCACCAGTACTCTGTAGACACAACCCTCTTTACCAACAGTACTCTAAACCAAAAATACTCTGAACCACCAGCACTATGAACCACCAGTGATCTGGACATCCAACACTCTTTACCACCAACACTCTGAACCTCCAATACTCTGAACCACCAACATTTTGAGCAATAAGCACTCTAAGCCACCAATGCCCTGAACCACTAACACTCTGAACATCCAACGCTCTGAATCATCAGCACCCACAACCACGAGTACTCTGAACCACCAACACTTTACCACCAGCACACAAAGCCACCAATACTTTGAACCACCAGTACTCTCAACCACCAACACATTTAGCAATAAGCAATCTGAACCACCAATGCTCTGAACCACCAGTACTCAAACCACCAGTACTCTAAACCACCAATACTCTGAACCTCCAGTACTCAAACCACCAGTACTCTAAACCACCAGTACTTTGAACCACCAGCACATTGAGCAATAAGCACTCTAAACTACCAACACTCTGAACCACAAACACTCTGAAGCACAAACACTCTGAAAAAACAACACTCTGAACCATAAGCACTCTGAACGACGAGTACTCTGAATCGTCAACACTCCTTACCACCAGCACTCAGAACCACCAACACTCTGATCCACCAACACTGTACAAAAATCATTCTGAACCAAAAAACACTGAACCACCAACACTCTGAACCGACAACACTTAGAACCATCAGGACGCTGAACCATCAGTACTCTGAACCACCAACACTACCACCAGTACTCAGAACAACCAATACTCTAAACCACCAACACTCTTTACCACCAGCGCTATGAAACACCAAAATTCAGAATCACCAGCACTCTGAACCATCAGTATTCAAATCCACGAATATTCTGAACAACCAACACATTGAGCAATAAGCAGTATGAACCACCAGTATTTTGACCCACCAGTACACTAAACCACCACTACTCTGAACAACCAATACTCTGAACCACCAACACAATGAGCAAAAAACACTCTAAACTACCAGCACTCTGAACCATAAACACTTTGAACCACAAACACTCTGAACCATCAGCACTCTGAACCAAGAGTACTCTGACCCACCAACACTCTTTACCACCAGCACTCAGAACCCCCAACACTCTAAATCACAAACATTATGAACCACCAACACTGTGAACCACAAACAATCTAAACCAAGAACACTCTTTACCACCAGCTATCTGAACCACCAATATTCTGAACTACAAACGCTTTGAGGAATAAGCACTCTGAACAACCAGTATCCTGAACCACAATCACTTTGAACCACTGGTTCTCTAAACCACAAGCGCTCTAAACAACCAGCACTCTGAACAACAAACACTCTGAACCAATGAAACTCTTTACCACCAGCATTCTGAACCAACAATACTCTGAACCACCAATACTTTGTGGAGTATACACTCTCAATCACCAATACTCTAAACCACAAGTTCTCTGAAACACCATTATTCTGAACCACCAGCACTCTGAACCACTATCACTCTGGACCACCAACACTTTTTACCACCAGCACTCTGACCCACCAACACTCTGAACCACCAACACACTGAATCACCAGTACTCTAGACACAAAGCACTCTACCAACAGCACTCAAAACCACCAATACTCTGAACCACCAGCACTATGAACCAACAGTGCTCAACACATCCAACACTGTTTATCACCAGTGCTCTGAATCTCCAATACTCTGAACCACCAACATTTTGAGCAATAAGCGCTCTGAACCACCAGTGCCCTGAACCAACAGTACTCTGAACCACAAACACTCTAAACCACCAACTCTCTGAAACACAAAAACTCTGAACCACTAACACTCTGAACATCCAACACTCTGAATCATCAGCACTCTGAACCAGGAGTACTCTGAACCACCAACACTTTACCACCAGCACTCTGAGCCACCAATACTTTGAACCGCCAATACTCTGAACCACCAGCACTCTTTACCACCAGTACTCTGAAACACCAATACTCTGAACCACCAGCACATTGAGTAATAAGCAATCTGAACCAACAATTCTCTGAACCACCAGTACTCTGAACCACCAGTGCTCTAAACCACCAATACTCTGAACAACCAACATATTGAGCAATAGGCTCTCTAAACTACCAGCACTCTGAACCACAAACACTCTGAAAAATCAACACTCTGAACGACGAGTACTCTGAACCACCAACACTCTTTACCACCTGCACTCAGAACCACCAACACTCTGATCTACCAACACTTTGGACAAAAATAATTCTGAACTAAAAGCACTCTGAACCACCAGCACTCTGAACCAACAAAACTTAGAAACATCAGGACGCTGATCCTTCAGTAATCTGAACCACCAATACTACCATCAGCACTCGGCACCACCAATACACTGAACACCAATACACTGAACCACCAACACTCTTTACAACAAGCACTCTCAAACACCAATATTCTTGGGAACCACCACTCTGAACCACTAGTACTCTGGACCACCAACACTCTTAACCACCAGCACACTAAACCACGAATACTCTGAAACAACAACACATTGAGCAATAAGCAATCTGAGCCACCAATACTCTGAACCATTAGTACACTGAACCACCAGTATTCTGAACCACCAATATTCTGAACCACTAACACATTGAGCAATAGTACACTGAACTACCAGAACTCTGAACTACAAACACTCTGAACCACAAACACTCTGGAAAACAAACAATCTGAACCATCAGCACTCTGACCTAAGAGTACTCTCAACCACCAACACTACCACCAGCACTCAGAACCACCAACACACTGAACTACAGACATTCTGAACCACCAACAATCTGAGCCACCAACACTCTGAACCAAGAACACTCTTTACCACCAGCAATCTAAACCACCAACATTCTGAACCACAAACGCTTTGAGGAATAAGCACTCTGAACCAACAGTACTCTGAACCACCAGTACTCTGAACCAACAATACTCTGAACCACCAGTACTCTGAACCACCAGTACTCTGAATCACAAATACTTTGAAACATCAACACTCTGAACAACAAACGCTGTGAACCACCAATTCTCTGAACCACCAGTACTTTGAACCACCAACACACTGAACCACCAACACTCTGAACCATCAGTACTCTAAAAAATCAGTAGAGTGAACCACCAAAATTCTGAACCACCAGTACTCTGGACCACCAACACTCTTTACCACCAGCACTCTGAACCACGAACACTCTGAACCACAAACACTATGAACAACCAACACTCTGAACAACAAACACTCTGAACCACTAACACTATTTACCACCAGCACTCTGAACCACCAATACTCTGAATCACCAATACTTTAATCAATAAGCACTCTCATCCTCCAATACTCTAAACCACCATTACTCTGAACCACCAGTGCTCTGAACCACCAACACACTGAACCACTAGAAGTCTGGACCATCAACACTCTTTACCAACAACACTCTGAACCACCAACACTATTTACCACCATCACTCTTTACTATCAGCACTCTGAACCACCAATATTCTGAAACAAAAACTCTCTGAAACACGAGTGCTCTAGACCACCACCACTCTTTAGCACCAGAACATTGTACTACCAATACTTTGAACCACCAACAATACCACCAGCACTCGGAACAACCAACACTCTCAACCACCAACACTCTTTACCACCAGCTCTCTGAAACACCAATATTCTGAACCACCGGCAATCTGAAAAATTAATAATCTGGACCTTCAATACTCTTTACCACCAGCACTCTGAACCGCCGATACTCTAAACCACCAACACGTTGAGCAATAGCACGCTGAACCACTAATACTCTGAACCACCAGAACTCTGATCCTCCAGTACTCTGAACCACCACTACTCTGGACCAACAGCACACTGAACCACCGACAATCTGAACCACAAACACGACCACCAGCACTCGAAACCACCAACAACCTGAATCACCAAATCTCTTTACCACCATCACTCTAAAACAACAATATTCTGAACCACCAGCACTCTGAATCACCATTTCTGGACCTCCAACACTCTTTACCACTAGCACTCTGCACCACTGATACTCTGAACCACCAACACTTTCAGTAATAAGCACTTTGAGTCAGCAACACTCTGAACCACCAATACTCTGAACCACCAACACTCTTTACCACCATCACTCTTTACCACCAGCAATCTGAACCACCAATACTCTCAACAACAAACCCTCTGAAACACGAGTGCTCTGGGCCACCACCACTCTTTAACACCTGCACTCTGTACCACCAATACTCTGAATCACCAACACTGCCACCAGCACTCGGAGCCACCAACACTCTTTACCACCTGCACTCTCAACACCAATATTCTAAACCACCAGTACTCTGAACAACCATTACTCTGGACCTCCAACACTCTTTACCACCAGCACTCTGAATCACCAATGCTCTGAACCACCAACACTTTGAGCAATAAGCACTCTGAATCACCAATACTCTGAATCACTAGAACTCTGATCCACCAGCACTCTGAACCACCAATACTCTGAACCAACAGCACCCTGAACCACAAACACTCTAAACCAGAAGCACTCTGAACCACCAGGACTCTAGATCACCATCACTCTTTACAACCAGCACTTTGAACCACCGATACTCAGAAACACCAACACTCTGAACCACCAGCACTCTGGACCAAAAGTAATCTTTTCCACCAACACTCTCAACCATTAATACTCTGAACCACCAACACCCTTTACCACCAGCACTCTGACCCATCAACACTTTGAATCACCAACACACTGAATCACCAGTACTCTGGACACACAGCACTCTTTACCACCAGCACTCTGAAACACCAATACTCTGAACCACCAGCACTATAAACCACCAGTGCTATGGACCACCAACACTCTTTACCACCAGCACTCTGGACCTCCAATACTTTGAACCACCAACACTTTGAGCAATAAGCACTCTGAACAAACAATGCCCTGAACCACCAGTACTCTTATCTACAATAACTGTGAACCACCAACACTTTGAACCTCAAACACTCTGAACCACGAAAACTCTGAACATCCAACACTCTGAATCACCACCATTCTGAATCAGTACTATAAACCACCAACACTTTTTACTACCAGCACTCTGAACCACCAATACTCTGAACTACCAACACTCTTTACCACCATCACTCTTTACCACCAGCAATCTGAACCACCAATACTCTCAACAACAAACCCTCTGA
>JAYMFT010403513.1:0-18750 GCA_038088735.1 Panulirus argus | reverse complement strand
ACCAACATTGCGGCGTAGGGCAAGGGGGTCAAGTTTGGAAGTTAGCCTGGGACAGTTTATAAGTCGGATCGCTTTCGTATCAACTCTGTAAAGTAAGGAAACAGTGCTAGAACCACACCAAATGTGGTAGCAGTGTGCGGTGTGAGATGGGAATGGTTTAAGGCAGTTGGCGTTGCGGCGTATCGGGTAGTAATTAGCCAGAGGAACGGTCATTGTCTAGATCTCTCGAAAAACCAGCTAGACATTTGAATATAGATCGTAGGGCTTGGTATAGCCGCGACTAAAGCCAGGTAGGCTGTGGAACAGTATTAATGTGCAGGTGGCGTCAGAATGATGGGTAAGGAAAGGTAAAATTGTCGACATGGTTACCTTTCCGTGTGGGCTGGGGACAGGTTAGAGAGCAAAGTTAGTGGTCAGGTTTAATTGCTGTACTGAGAAACCTCGAAAAATTGACCAGACAGTAGGGAAGTGTTGGTGAAGTTCAGACAGTCATGTAGGATACTGAATGGGGTAGTACCAGGATATAGTATAAAAGATAGAAAAGAAGTCGCAGGTGGACAGAGCAGGCTGGGAGATAAACTTGTTTGTGTAGCTGTGTCAACATACGCTGAACCAGTCAGGTCTTGTCGCCAGGGATCACTCAAAGCATGTGATCACACGCCTCACCCACGCCTTGAGAGATTACCGATTAAGAATATTCTTGTAAAATTAGTTGGTAGTATAGAAAACTTTAGATTGTAAGAATAACGAAAGAGACAATTAAAGTAACAACGGAGATGTATCAAATGTGGAAAAGTGACAAAGTGAGTTAGCGGAGTGATTAATCAAGGAAAATGATTGTCTTGGTAGTATAACAAATGGCATCTTACAGTTATGCAGACACAGAGCGAGCGGGTCATTGGGTATCCAGTCACCTTGAAGAGAATTTGCACAGCCCGGGTGGTATAACACTAACATCTTCCAGGAATCCCAGTAAGATACATTTCACTGTTACAAAGAGATTTCATTAAAGTGTGCAAGGCTCTTTTCCTTGTGAGTGAAACGAGCCAATATGTCTACAAGACACGCCAATTCCAACAAGGCACCAGCACGGGCCGAGTGTCACCTGTTGGGCACGTGGGACTCACGTGGGACCCCTGTCAGGCAGCAGCCTTGGTCGCACAACAGTGTGGATGGAAACAGTGAGCCGTACCAAGGACATACACTGTGCGCGCCTTGCTGCACATTGATAGTGCACGTACAGAACAACCTGACCGGAGGGACAGGGGTAACCAGTTCATGCTGCCCTAATGGAGTTTCTGCCATCATTGACTAAGCAAAGCCGCTAGTCGGTGTCATGCTATGCAGCAGCACTTGCAGTGTACCGCTCGCTTTGAAGTGTTCAAGTGCATAAGCTATATTTCTCTTGCACAGGTGAAACTGACTGTTTCATTTATTACCAACAGTGGTGTTAGGATGCATGCCATATTATTTCGACAGTTGTGTATAGGATTAGATATTAAATTTAAGAATATTCTCGACCTTTCAGTGGCCTACAGTGAAGTTAATAGTCAAAGTAAGCCTGGCAGTCCACTGGTCTAGTTGGGTCATTAATGTCTTTTACTAAAACCATGGCTATGGTCCTCCATGGTAATCTTTAATCATCAACAACTATCAAGTAGAAAGTGATAACATCGGAGGATTATAAAATCCCTCTTTTTTATTCTTTCCTATTTTTTGTACCCCTACATTCATAACGAACAACAGCGGTCCCAAGACTGACCCCTGAGGAATACCACTGGCTACATTGCTCTAGTCCGATGTAATTCCGTTGATGCATACCTCCTGTTCTCTGTCTGTCAGTGAGCCAGTCCCTAATCCAATTAAACACACAAAACCCAATGCCATGTGACGCTATTTTTCTGAGCAGACACTCATGAAGTTCTCTGTCAAAAGCTTTCCTTAAGTCTTAGCATACAATATCATAAGTCTTACTCTGATCAACAGTTTCAAATACTTTAATAAAGGAGAAAAGGTTACCGAGTCATGACTTCCCTTTTGTAAACCCATGCTGTGAATCCTTAATGGGATCATGTTTCTCCAATTGTTCCCTTATTTTGTCCGCTATAATTGATTAAAGAAATTTTCCTACAATAGATGTTAAGCTGACAGGACGATAATTAGAGGCAATGGATCTACTCCCTTTCTTAAAAATGGGAACGATATTTGCTGTCCTCCATTGCTTAGGAACTACGCCTGATCCAAGAGATTGTTTAAACATATCTAAGAGCGGAGCACTTACTTCTTCCTTACATTCTTTCAAGACCCTCGCATAAATATTATCTAGCCCAGGACTCTTGCTTACGTTTAATCGTTCTATTTGTTTCCAAATATCAAATCTATTCATTTTTATATATCATAGCTTCCCGCTTTCGTCTCCCCTATAAATTTGCAGTGGAACAGGAATGTTTGTATTCTGCGTAAATACTGAAGTGAAGTGATTAATCAAAACTTCACACATTTCAATCTCACTATTAACTAATCTACCAGAATGCGATTTACCTCGATATCAGCAAAGATATCGACAGAGTACCTCATGAGAGACTGATTAAGACAATATAAGTACATGGTGTTAGCGGGGAACTTTTAAACTGGATTAGAGTATGGCTGACTGACTGGAAACAGAGGATAGCATAAACTAGTATCAGTCGGAATGAGAAGAGATGACTTGTGGTGTTCACTAATGATCCGTCTTAAGATCTCTATTAGTAACATATGTAAATGACATAAACACGGGTGTCGCCAGAAATATTAGTAAATATGTCGACGACAAAAATATGGGCAGGTTAATGAATTCATATGAATAATGAAGGCTTTGCAATAAATAGAAGACTGAGAGAAAAATGGCAAATGAAACTAAACGTTAACAATTGTAAAGTGCTTAATATAGGAAGAGAACACAGGTGTCCGCTGTATCATCTTCACAAAAATATGGAGAAATTGGCATTAAGACAAAGATTCATAACTACGATAAAGACAATGCAGTACGTGGACTTATTTCTGGAAGTCTTAGGTCTACAAGTGTATATAACATACTGGAGCTATATCTTTACTTATGCCTCACCTGAATCATACAATGCTATATTTGACCACTATTTTACAGGGTGGATGCAAACTCTAGAAAGGACTTAAAGATGACAAATATTACTCGTGGCATTATCTATGTCTTTTCTACGGCAAGAGACTAAAAACACTGGAATTTGCATTGAAGTGTAAAAAGTATATGAAATATTCAGATGCATCCAGGTTTAAAAAAGATGTAGGAAAACATGGGTTTGAAAAGAGAAATGTCGACGAATGGAATAAGTTTCCTAATAGGATAGTTAATGCAAAGCCGATAGAAAGTTGTAAGCACATATTGGATGTTTAAAGCACATTAACGAAACTGGATGTATGTGAATAAGAGCTGCCTGGTATGGGTAAACAGATCTAGAGCAGTTTCCTTCCATTCTTATATTGTGTTCATCAACATACCACAGGTTAAAGAAGCACCCTCTCTTTCCTCATCTCTCTCTCTCTCACTCACTGCCACAATGATAAGCTAATGCGGGTTTTTACCCTCTACTTCAGTTTCACAACCGATACAGGAAAAAAAAAATACTTGTAAAAAGTCTGGTAGATGATTAATCAATCTAAAGTCAGTGAGAAGACCCGTTATGACCTAAGCTGGAATAATGACCACCGTGCGAGTGGTACATTGGAGGTATATAGTACTCAACAAAAAACGACAGCCGTCACAGTATTGTTATACCTTTGTTCACATTTCAGGGATTCAGTTTGTCATCACAGGTATGTCTACAAACTTTAGTATTGTTTTCAAGTGCATGATATTCACAAGGAAAATAAAAAAAATCAAGTAAAAAGATTTTTTATTGACATAGAAAACAAAAAAATACAAAATCATTCAAAATAAATCTTACTAGTTAAAACTGACATAGTCGATATATGACGCCGTAGCCACCAGCATCACTCTCAGCCAGTGTGTGACACTGTAGCCAACAGCATCACCTTCAGCTAGTGTGACACATTAGCCACAATTATCATCATTTCGTGTGTGAGGCGACATACACCAGTTTCACCTTCAGTCAGAGGTTGACGCAGTAGCCACAATTCTCTCTTTCAGCGTCACTTAAGAAACGTTTCAGTCACCTTCAACAAAACACATTGCGTTTAGACCTTTCCAACAATATGCATATGTAATTATACTTGATAGTTCAGCCGCTCTTGTTTCATATCACTTAATTAAACATCTTAAGTGTAGAGGCATTTCACATGGCGTAACGTTAGACCTGTTACACCTTATTGTTGATTACCATGAAAAGCTTCGATTTCTTTAATATCAATGTACTCCATTTCCTCCGCCTTTATAGAGGACTGAGGAACAAGAACTATTTGTGGTGAGTGTGTATAACAGTTGGAAGTGTCTGCACCTCTGGCAGATTCCTGTTTCACTTCAGGACCAACAAACTTCACAGCAGAGAGAGACCTGATGTAGCAGTCTGTTGTTTGCTTGTGGGTCAACATCTTGCCACACTGCCCTTCACTGTGGCGCGTCAGGCTATTTTCCTTACTGAAACCACGGAGTGAACATGTAAATGTTTTCTCTCTTGTGCGAACTGATCCTTGGCGTATCACATTAGGCTTGTGGCAGAAGAGTTGCTTACAGTGAATACAAGATTATGGCCTCTGATTCTTCTGGTGTCTTTCTAGGTTACTTTTATTCCAGAAGACGTTATGACACTGAACACGAGTACATGTTCTCACCTTTGTGAACTTTGTTATGTGTCACTAAACTGTTCTTGAGGGAGAACGCTTTTCGACATTTTCAACAGCGGAATGGTGTTACGGCCTCACCCTTCATTCAAGTGTGTATAATCAGCCCATACGCCCAATAGATCAGAAAACTGAAATAACGGCTTCTGTTAACAAAGAGATTTGGGTTAGACACAGACTCTTCCTTACCTTCTGGCTGATTTCTCCTGACAGCTGACAGCAGCTTAAAATAATAACACATTTCATTCAGCATTGGGGTAAATATCAAACACAGGTCCATAAATTAAATTGTATCTACATCATCCAAATTAACATGTGCTCTCTAAACACATACGTTTAACATAATTCATTCCAAATACAATTCTTTCCCTCTAATCATGTCACTTAGTCAGTCGTAAGCAAAATACTGGATCTTAATTCAAAAAAATTATTCAAAATCATCAAATTATATACAGATAGCAGATAGCATTGTACATTTTCCAGGCAAGCGTTGTACAAAATCCTATCCATACCTAAAACCAGAGAGAGGGGAAAAAAAAAGTCCCAATACGTTTTCTATTTGCATACAAGTAATTTCTATTAAATTCCCTTACATCCTATACGTTTCTTAATCTCCCATAAACTGTAAAAATATTAAATATACATACTATTAATTTATATACAATCAAATAAACAAAATTACGCCTTCTAGCATACAACAATCAGACAATTTCAAAAGAACATATTGTACCTTAACACAGAAAACTGAACAAAAATATAATGGGTTCCTGACAATTATTGGGAAAGAGAGGAGATGACTGTAACATCGCCCTCCCAAAAGGGGCATAAGTCTGCCGCAGGTTGACTCATGACTAACTTGAATATGGGACAAGGCATCAGCTACAACATTATCCTTTCCTCCCATATGTTTAATAACCAAATCATAATCTTATAACAAAAGACTTCACCTTGTCAAACGTTGGTTTACATTTTTCATCTTATGCAAAAATATAAGGGAGCTGTGATCCATAAACACTTGGATTGGCCTACCTGATTCTCTTATATAAACATCAAAATGGTTCAAACCAAATATCAATGCCAATATTTCCTTCTCAAAAGTCATATAGTTTTTCTGATACGAAACTTCTTTCAAAAATAACAAGCTGGACAATCAACATCATCTTTCTCTTGCATTAAAACTCTCCAACTCCAAAATCACTAGCATCTATTCACAGTTTAAATGGTCTATCATAATTTGGAGCAGATGTATGGGTGCACTTACAAGTTTGTTTTAGCTTCTTAAAAGCCTCATCACAATGAGCACTCCACACAAATTTGATTTTCTCTGACAATATTTTGGTTAATGGCAAAGTAATGTTCGAAAAGTTCTTACAAAACCTATAATAATATCCAGCCATACCCAGAAATCTAAATAATTCTTTCCTGTTAGTAGGTGCTGGAAATTTTACAATACTCTCCACCCTAGCATTAATTAGTTTGACACTTAACTGACCAAACAACATAACCTAGATATTCTACAGTTGCTGTAGCAAATTCACTCTTCACAATGTTTATGATTTAATTTGCTTGGTTCAAATTATTTAACACTTCCCTCATTAAATACAAATGTTCTTCCCAAGTTTTTGAATACAGTACAATATCATCTAAATACGCAGAACAATTTCTAACATCATAAAATACTTGATTAACTAATCTTTGGAAAGTACAACCACTGCTTTTTATACCAAAGGGTAACATTTTATATTGATACAAACCATCCATAGTTACAAATGCAAAAATTCCTTTTCCTCTTTCAGTCAGTGGAACTTCCCAATACCCATTCAATAAATCCATCTTAGTTATAAATTTAGCATCTATTTCTTTTCCTCTTTCAGTCAGTGGAACTTCCCAATACCCTTTCAATAAATCCATCTTAGTTATAAATTTAGCATCTATCTGATCAATACAAACATCTACTCTTGGAATAAGATACGAGTCAGCTTTAGTGACCTTATGTACCTTTCCGTTATCGATAAAAAATCTATACGAAATACCATCAAGTTTAGTCACCAACACATAGGGTGAACTCCAAGGACTGTTACTTCATTAAATCAGATCATTGTCAAGCATATACTGTACTTCTTTTTTCTCTCACCTTAGGATTCACTCTACATGGGTGTTGCCTTTTTAACCTCAACATCATGCTGTAATACATCAGTTCTAGGAGCATCAAAAAACAAAGGCCTTAACTTGCGTGTAATTTGTAGGATCTCATTGTTCTTCTCAGTTCCTAGGTAATCAAGCTTCTTGATCTAACACACTTGAATTGTCTAACAGTTTATCTTCACCTCTCCCCAGCTTCACACTTTCACTTTCATCTATTACCTTTACATCATCATCAGACCTGACACATGCACAATACACATTGGTACCATCATCATCCTTTATAGAATTTATATCATAATAGGGTTTTATAATGCCTACGTGACACAACTGGTTTGGCTTGCGTCTTCCTGGAGTACTTACAATACAGTTCAATTCTCCCACTCTTTTCTTAATCACCAAGGGACCACAAAATCTTGCCTTTAAAGGATTTCTTGACTGTGGCAATAATACCAACACTTGATCACCTGGTTTGAACTCGCTGCTTCTAGATCTCTTGTCATACCATACTTTCATATCCTCCTGGCACTTTTTCAAATTTTCTGCAGCAATATCTCTAACCCTAAACAATCTGCTTTGAAATCTGTTACATACTTCAATAACCTAGGAGAATCACTCTTCCCAATCCACTTCATCAGCATACTCAATGGACTTTTCACTTCAACTCTAATGGGCTAAAACCCGTAGATTTTTGTACTGCATCTCTAATGGCAAACAATGCCAAAGGCACACCTTCATCTCAATCCACGGACAATTAATCACAATACATTCTCAAAGTATTATTCAAAGCCTGGTTGAATCTCTCCATAACTCCTTGGTTTTGTGGGTGATAAGCACGATACATTGTGTGTTATATGTAATCCCTTTAATATTTTCTTGAACACTCCTGAAGTGAAATTACTTCCCTGATCTGACTGTACAATCTCAGGCAGGCCCGAACAGGAGAAATATCTTACTAACTCTCTTACAATATTTTTAGAATGTGTGCTAAGTAATGGTACTGCTTTTGGAAATCTGGTAGACGCACACACTATTGTTAATAATTACTGATTTCCTTTTAAGTGTTTTTGACAAAGTACCTACACAATCAATTACAATTTTGTTAAAAGGTTTACAAAAAAAGCAGGAATTGGCTGTAGTGGTGCTAACTGTATAGTCTGGTTGGGTTTGCCCATGTTCTGACATACTCCACAAGTTTTACATTACTCGGATACATCTCTTCATATTAGGTCAATAAAATGAGTTAGTAGCCTGTCAGTTGTCTTCCTAACTCCCAAATGTCCAGACAAACAAGAATCACGGAATAAAGCATTAACTTATATCCTACATTTATTTGGAATAACATTCTGCTTTCTTACCTCCTAGTGATCAGATGCTGCAACATCAACCGTCCTCCACTTTCTCATTAACACACCAGTTTGTACACCAAATCCAACTGACAAATCACTCTCACTCCCCTTTCTAGCAGCTTCACTTCAACATTCTTTCAAACTCTAATACCTCCTCTGTAACTTTGTCAACTGCCTGTCCACAGGAAAGTCTGGAAGTACAGAAATCTCTAATTCTACAGTGCACTACTCATTTTCCAATTCCACTGTATTATCTATAGTAACAGACTGCTCTTTACCAAATGTATCGCTTAAATCAACATCAAATTCTTCTCCTCTCTTTGACATTGTCCTGGTCACAACACAAGCTGGTTAAACAATGTCACTATACTGTACACCACCATCTGAGTTATACTCCTTAGAGGGATCGACCACATTTTTATGTTAGGTGGTTCACCTCTACATCAAATGAATTTTCACAAATAAGCTCTGGGACTACCTTGTCGCCAGCCAAATCATTCCCCGATAGCATATGTATTCCAGGTGCAGGAAGTTCCTCACTTAACCCAAATTTTACACCGCCACTCACAAATCCACTCTCAAGATTCATATCATTTACTGGGACAGTCATCCCTAACCCTCTTACACTTATTTCTTCAACAGAGTAAGACTCCTCTGTCCACTCTCATACATCTTGCAGAATTAAACTCTGACTTGCTCTAGTATCTCTCAATGTTATAATTTTCTCCTCAAAACTACCTTTAATCCTAATAAATGGCTCAAAATTTACAGATATTGGTTTACTCAAACTGAACTCATTACCTCTTACATCACAAATATCCTGGGGCTTTTCCAAAGCAACAGTCAATCACGCAGACTTTGGGATTCTTGACCAACTTCTCCAGACCGAAAACATTTCATTGGTGGTCTCTCCTGTCTACTAACATAAGGGTTATGATTGGCCTGAGGTCTTGGATACTTGTATTGTGTTTTTCTTTGGCATATATTCCCTAAAGACTTTTGTTATAGTTAGGTGGACCTTCCACAAAATAATGTAATAGGCTGTTTAACATTTGAATAGCTCTGATGTTTATACTTTTTGTCATAATTCTGACCATCACTCTGCCTTACTCCACTCTGCTTATGTGACAACTCATTTTTATAAATTCTATGTACCACTGCTAACGGTCAGCTGTCTCGGCCGCATCCATCAAATTCTTCATTCTACTCTTACTTATTTCATAATTAATTTCAAGGTAAACAATACTTTTGAAATTGTTCCAACAGGACTATTTGTCTTAACTCATCCCTTGTCTCTGCTTCCTCAAACTTACTCCACCTGTCGAACCTCATTCCACACTTCTAGCCACTTCAAGATGAGTTTGTCCACTTATTTTCTTAATGTCCCCAAACCTCCTCCTGTACACTTCTGCATTCATTTCCACCGTCTTCAACGCTGCTTCTTTAACAGCCTTACAATCCACTGATTGCATCATACTCACACAGGCATACTCCTCTCTAGCCTTACCCTTAAATTTATTCTGCACCAACATAGCCCAGTCACTATAATTCCATTCTTTAAGTTACAATTTTTTTTCAAACTAGATAAAGAAGTTCTCAGCTTCTACAAACTCGGGTAACTGATTTACCCTATTATCTTTATATCTAATTCTTCTTCTTGTACCTGTTCTCTCCTCTATTTCTAATTTCTTAAGTTTTATCCCTTTGTCTACCTGTAGTTGCAATTTCTTAAATTCAAATTCTAACTTCAATCTCTCCATTACCACTTTTTCACTCATCTGTATCTCACCACCGCCACGATTTCCAACACCCTTTAGATTCCTCCAATATTGACAACGACACCAATTCGTCAGTGAACTCTCTCTGCATATCACTTGATATGAAACCTCAGAGAAATTTCATACATAGACGCCATCTGGTTTAATTCATCTTTATTACACTGGCACAGTACAATGAAGATGAATTAAACCTGAATTTCTTTGCGTTGTTTGTCATATCTTAACTTTTAACAGAAATCACCTAACCAAAATTTTCATACGAGTATGAACGCTTACTTGTTTACAGAAATCCTCATCAGTACATCACACAAGAGTACAGTAGAGTACTAAAACATAACACTTCGGTACAACTTGGTTACACTGTACAATCAGGTTACATGACTCAAACTTCCAGTACACTTTATTCAAACTCCCAGTACACTTGATTCCACTTCCAGTACACTTGGTTCAAACTCCTACTACATTTGATTCAAACTCCTAGTACACTTGATTCCAATTCAGCACACTTGATTCCACTTCCAGTACACTCAGTTCCAATTCCAGTACACTTGGTTCCATCCTGGAGGAGCCCCATGGTAAGACCTCACCCCTTCATTTAAGGGTGTATAATCAGCCCATATGCCAATTAGATCAGAAAACTAAAATAATGGGTTCTTTAACAGAGAGATTTGGGTTAGACACAGACTCTTCCTTACATTATGGATAACATTTCCTGACAGCTGACGGCCGCTTATAAAATTTCTTTCAGTACTGGAGTTAATACAAAACACAGGTCCATAAAATAACAAAAATATAATCAAATCTTCAAAGTAAACGTGCTCTCTAAACACATGCATATAATTCATTCCAAATACAATGCTCTCCCTCTAATCCTCTCACTTGGACAGCTGTAAGCAACATACTGGACCTTAACTCATAACATGATTATTCAAGATCACCAAAATATATAGATATCCTTATACATTTTCTAGACAGGCGTTGTACAACATCCTATCCCTAAGATCAGAGAACCAACAAAACATTTTTTATTTTGTCTTTGACTAATATTAACAATTTCCCTTATATCCCAGATTGTTTTTTAGTCTCCCATACATTGTAAAAACAGTAAAGATACACACTATAAATTCATACACAATCAAATAAAAAAATTACACATTTTAGCATACATAAATCAGACGTTTTCAAAATAACAAAACAGAATGAGTAACTTAAACAATTATTGGGAAAGAGGGGAGATGACTGTAACATGGTTTCTAACGTGTTTGAACTCTTGTGTATTTTGCTAAATTGCTTTTTTCGAGAAAGACGTTTATGGCATTCTGAACATAGGTATGGTTTCTCGCCTGTGTGAACTCTCAGATATTTTACTAAATCACTTCTTTATGAGAACTGTTTATGACATTCTGAACATTGTCATGGCTTCTCGCCTGTGTGAACTTTCATTTGTGTCACTAAAATACTTTTAACAGAAAAAGTTTCATGACATTCTGGAAACTGGTATGGTTTCTCGCCTGTGTGAACTCTGATGTTTCACTAAAGTACTTTCATCGGAGAAAGTTTCTTGACATTCTGAACATTGGTATGGTTTCTTTCCTAAGTGAACTCTTACGTTGTAATAAATAAATCACCTCTTTGAGATAAGTGTTTTTGACTTTCTGAACATTAGTGTGGCTTCTCGATTGTGTGAACTCTCAGGTGCGTCACTAATGTACTTTTAGCAGAAAAAGTTTTATTACATTCTGGACACAGGTATGGTTTCTCGCCTGTGTGAACTCTCAGGTGTTTCACTAAAGCATTTTTATCAGAGAGTGTTTCTTGACATTCTGAACATTGGTATGGTTTCTCGCCTGTGTGATCTCTCAGATGTTTTACAAAATCACGTCTTTGAGAGAATTGTTTTTGACATTCTGAACACTGGTATGGTTTCTCGCCTGTATGAATTCTCAGGTGTGTCACTAGAGTACTTTTAGCAGAGAAGGTTTTATGACATTCTTGACATTGGTATGGTTTCTCGCCTGTGTGAACTCTCAGGTGTTTCACTAAAACACTTTTATCAGAGAAAGTTTCTTGACATTCTGCACATTGGTATGGTTTCTCTCCTGTGTGAACTCTCATATGTTTCACTATACCACCACTTTGAGCAAACTGCTTTTGACACTCTGGACACTGGTACGGTTTCTCGCCTGTGTGAACTCTCAGATGTCTCACTAAATCACCATTATAAGAAAAAGCTCTTTGACATACTGAACACTGGTAGGGCTTCTCACCTGTGTGAACTTTCATGTGTGTCTTTAAGCTATCTTTTCTAAAAAAACATTTTTGACAATCTGAACACTGATATAGCTTTTCTCCACTGTGAACTGTCATATGCGACGCTAAATTGCTCTTACGGGAGAAGGTACTCTGGCATTCTGAACACTGATATGGTCTCTCGAAGGTATGCATTTCCATATGCCTATGAAGATACACCTGTTTCGTAAAGTTTCTCTGACACTCAGGACATTTGATGGGTTTTTCTTCTGTGCTTATGACCTTTTGTCTCCTGTTGTCAAAACTGTTTGATGAGGTTTTGTTGCACGGAGAATATGGCCCTGGTTGTTCCTCCATGCTGCAGTCGTCTTTGTCACCACAACACAGTGTAGCTCACTCTGTCAGTCCACAACTGCAGGCCGTGATACCATCAGTTGCTTCCCGAATGAACACCAGAGGTGGTGTGACCGACCCTGGCTAGAGTATGTGGGAAGTAAAGCCAACACATCCCAGGTCACAAGTGATGAACTGAACCGGCCAAGACCAGCGTGTAGTGGAGCGACCCCTGACCTCAGAGCCGTCTTCCCCAGGATCACGGAGAACCCCACCAGGGAGGTTAGGCGCAACCAAGATGAGACAGCACACTGATAACCAAACAATATTATTTCAGCTCTAGTAATACCAGTATATCTATAGTATACTACTACTATATCTATGGTATAAAGTTTGGATAAAAAAGAAGCAAATATTAGTAATTCTTCTTAAATGTTTATACCGGTATAAAAGTTTTTCTGTTCTATCGTTATAACTGACTTTTTATGGCATGATTTATGAGAAAACTCACTGGAATAATACATATCCACAGATGGTCTAAGCTTTCAACTGCATGCATATAAAGCCACTGCCCAGGATTCACACCCAAACTGTACTAGAGAGTATTACAAAAGTAGAACTTACTGCACCACATGTACTTGGAATTGCCGACCTGAGGAACATGGAATGGTAACCTCAGGACCTGAGGAACATCGAATGTTTAACCAAAAATGGCCAAGTAAAGAAACTATTTGTGCCCTTTCTTTGGACGTCAGGCTCACCACTGCATACCTCTTACGCTTTACCTTAGTATCAAATAGACATTTAGATGAGTTATTTAATACCAACCGTTATTCAGGTGTTCGTTATTCAGGTGTTTCATTACTTTATTCCTTGTAGAGAAATCGGGATCCTAGTGCTGTTACTAGGTACCCCTGTACAATAATACCAGAAGCATCTGGCAAGTGTTGCGTCAAAGCACACGTAACCTGAGCGAAAGGGGATTCTACAATTAAGTGACACGCAAGGTTATACTGGTCTTGAATTCCACGTTTTTTTTTTTGGGTGTGAATGATTTTCTGAACATGCTCACACACACACACACACACACTTATTCTCTTTCGTGTCATTTCTATTTAATTTTTACAAAAACCACTTCAATATGTTTTCTTTATTCTTTTATCTTAATGGGGTTAAATACAGCTCAAAGTTTATGTACAATTTTTAATGTAATGATAATTAGATAATTCAATTACTTATCCTTAAAGTTCCACAGGAAGCCTACCAGTGCTGAGAGTTATACTTATTTATCAGGGTGTGGGAAAACAGTATCCCACCTCCAGGTGTGGTGTGTAGCAACAGCCACAGTGCTACGTCTGCTGTGTATGGGACACAATGACCATGTATAAACTGTGATGTGTAAAGGAACGCCGTACACCAGCACAGGTACGGGACTAGTCAAAGCCCGCCGGCACTGCTCGATCGTGTGGACGGGGCTTTAAAGGGTACCTCTTCCGTTTTCCTTTGTTGGGTTAACGGCCGGCGACCTTTGAAGAAGGTCATTAGGAATGCAACCCTTTTTGATCTTTGACCGCATAAAGTCCCTACATAATGATTCTATAAGTAATATCTAAACCTATAGGGGAAAAGAATTAGTAAACATAAATGACAATGAAAGATACAAAATATAGATATTAGAATGAAAAGTTGGTAAGTAGGTATTGTGTCAACGTGGTAGTAAACATCATCCAGTCGGCACAACATCCACTGGTGCAGCTGCCGGGAGAACTGCGAAAAGATAGGCCAGATTAGAGATAGGCCTTCACCTTCGTAAGCAGTACATACATAAGTTATGAAATATTAACATCGGCGATTCGTCAACTCGACACCATAACGGAACCAGCTCCAGGCCGAACCACCTCCGTTCCAGGCCAGCAGCATAATGAGCAAATAACTCTGCCCACCACACATCGAGCTCAAAGCAAAAGCAGCCACACACACCCTGAAGTCAGCCCCGGCACAAAGTCGAACCGACGAACCACCTTTCATCTTGATTATTTTCGTTTCCTTGGGAAAAATAATCAGTTTGTTAATCATATTCATGTTATCACCGAGGAGATTGTATATGGTCAAGTTTATTTTCTTTTATTAAAAATAATTTACTAAACTTTTCTTCTTTTCGATATAACTATTGCACTGAATGAGAAGATGGCCTATTGTTAAGCTTCACATCTAGGAGGGAAATTTCTGTTGATGTAAGGTTGTAGGTGGATGCTGTACGTGGAGTCGAGACGTAGACCGGTTAGCGCGACTTCCTTCTGTTCCTCCTGTATGAGGTCGTCCAGTCCGCTACTTGTGGTTTGTATTTTCTTGTGAAGGTCTGGCTGGTCCACTGACTTTGCCACAGAAGAAATATTAATTTCTTTCTTAAAATTAGGCGGGACCCAAGTTCCCGAGAGATAGGAACGACATCCTCGAGGTCTGCCTGTTCATTAACGTAAATGTTGTAACGACCAGTTACCCAAATCAAGATGATATCTTTGTTCCATGAATTTAATTTGTTGATAATGTTGCCCTGAATTTCATTTGACTCAGTGTAACCACAGTCTATAGCTTTAAAGAGCTGATAATGAATAGGAGAAAATTACTGATTCAATATAAATTTAATTAATTGCATAATCTATGGCCTTTTCAATGGCAAATAATTCCGCACAGAAAACAGATGTATGGTTCGGTAGCCTGTACCTAAGAGAACATTCGTTCAACCACACATTGCACCCACACATTCACCTGTCTTGGAGCCATCTGTGGAGAATTGGACACATGATAAATGATCTGAAATTACATTACGAAATCGCTGGTGTGCCTGACTCTCTGGCGCGTTCCTTTTCCTCACAGGAAGCCAATTGGTCTAAATTTCACTCTGGACTCCTCCCAAGGAGGTATTTAATTTCCAACCAGCGTGTCCATTTCTTTCACTTCCAGACCAGAATTCTCACTCAGGAAGTGTATTTTGAGGGCCAAGGGCCTGACACCTTTATCGACGAACTGTTTGTATTTGTGCGAGGCGAGAGGCAGTAGTATTTCTTCTCCTAGCCATCAAAATACCACATCTTAACGCTAGTTCCTCACAAAGCAGCCGGAGAAGAGGTACGTTTGCCTCAACTTTCATTCGCGGAACTCTTGTACATGCAACACATCCAATCTTCTCAGGGTACAGTCGCTCACCGAAGCATACACCTGAGAGACATAGACTAGTTTACTTTTAAAAGGGCCTTGTACAATATTAATACAGATTTCCTGTCGGCTCCCCAAAATGAACCTCGGAGTTACTTAAGAATATTCAACCTTTTATTACAATTTACAATCAAATAATCTATCCGTCTTTTCCAGTCTAATACCCCGTCAAAGTTTAATCCAAGAAACCTTACGTTATTGCAGAAGGAAATCGGGTTGTCATCTAATAACAGCTGCAAATTCGTGAGTTTATTTTTTCGGGTAGAAACAACCGCGACATCTTTAGCTAGAGAAAACCTAAATACCTACTGTAGCACCCAACGAAAAACTGTCTCAAGAGTAACTTGAACACATTCAACCGAAAACCGTGCATTAGGCGAGGAATGCAATAATGCACAATCATCAGCATAAAGTGAATACTTAAGGTTCCGAACGGCGGAAGCTTGAGACCGAATATCATTAATCATAATATCAAATAATGTTGGGCTCAGAATGCTGCCTTGCGGCACTCCATTCTCTTGGACAAATGTGTCCGAGATTACGTTTGCAATCTTGACTGCTAATGTTCTGTTATTTAAAAAAAAATGATTAAAAATAGGTAAAGAACCTCTTAATTCAACAGCATAAAGTTTCCTTAAGATACCGTTTCGCCACGTCATGTCAAAGGCTTTTTCTAAATCTACGAAAACTCCAATAAAAAAAATCTTGTCTGAAATGCTATGTTCAAATTTATCAAATGATCCATTGTGCTTCTATGTTTAAGGAATGTACACTATTGATAATTTAATAAATTCTCGATTCTAATAAAAAAAATAAGCCTTTTATTAACCATTCTTTCCATGACCTTACGAATGCAGTTCGTCAATGCAATAGGTCGAAACGAGTTGACATTCGGAAGGCGTCCAGAACCTTTTGGATGGGGATGACGTGCGTTAAGTGCTATAAGCATGAAAGCGTTTGAGACATCCAAATCTTATTGTGCAATGCTTTCAGATTAGTCAGGTTAGCCTGACTAAGATGCAGAATCATCTCGTAGGTTACTCCTCTGGGTCCAGGGCTGGAACCTTTTTTACAGAATTTCAGGGCAAGAAGTAGTTCCTTAAGGATAAATAAATTATTGTATGGCATATTTCATCTTCTGTGGCAAAGCCAATCACTGTTTCCTCGGCCTAACGTTTCTGGTGCAAAACCCGTTGATTGTAATTGGCCGAGCTACTTATCTCTGAGAATATCCTGACGACAGCGTTGGCTGTGTCAAATGGGTCGTCGATGGTGCCGTCTTGTGTGGTAAGTTGGGGGATCAAGGGTTCCTTGCATTTTTTTTTTCATTTTCTTAATTATGGACCAGACCTGACTGATGGGTGTGTCCTTATTGCTAGTTGAAACACAGCCACGCCAGGAGTCTCTTTTGACTAGTGGTATTGTTTATCTTGCCTGCGCCCTCGCTTGTTTATATGTAATGAGGTTGTTATCTGAGGGCTCTTTTCGACAATCCTGCACCCTCTGTTGCGTTCACGCAGTACATTTCGGCAATCTGTTGTCCACCAAGGAACTCTATGCTTTGTGGAAATTGTAGGGCTCTTAGGAATGGAGGCCTCAGCACCCCTGTGGATGGTATTACTTACACTATTGTCCTTTGAATCAATGTCATCTCCGAATATATCTAGGATTGCTTGTCTTGAGAATTACACCCAAACTGCTTTCTTATAAATCAAACTAAATGGAGATGGCCTGATAATATTGTCGCATGTATAAGAAAGACAGATTGGGAAGTGGACACTTCCCAAGGAGTCGTCATCAGTATCCCAGGTTGTGTCATTTAGTATATTTGAGGATGAAAAATATAGGTCGTTGGCTGAGTTGTTTCCTGTCCGATCATCACGAGTTTCGCTACCATCGTTCAGAAGAGAGAGATTAGAATCGATGATATACTTTACCATTTGTTTCCCACGAGCGTCTGCCCGTATACTTTCCCAATGATGATGAGCGTTGAAATATACAAGAATTAATTTTTTGAGGGGTAACTGACTAAAAAGTGAGGTGAACTGACCATCGTTAAGTGCACCGGAACCAGGACAGTAACTTGGACAAATGGCTAGGTACATATTAAATCTTACTCTACATGTGACGGCTTCTAGAGTACAATTTAATCACTCCTACCTGGGAGTTAGCTTTATTGTACATATGTAGATGGCTACCCCATGATATTCATATCTTCCATACGGGTGATAGTTATCTAAAACAACACAATCTTCGACCGTGTTGTTCAGATAACTTTCTTGTATAAAAAATAACGGATGGCCTATACACTGCAAGCAACAGGACAGTTGTGCTTGCTTATTCCTAAGACTTCCACAATTCCACAGAATGATACCGAATGCGGTGGTTTAAGATTTCTTTAGCCGGCCAGCCATGTGAGCCCGTTTTCTGGACTTGGGCGAGTCCAATGGGGGAAAGGGGTCCGCTCCAAATAGTGGAGACGTTATCATCGTCCACTGATTCCACAGAGGAAGATTTACTCGAGGTAGCCTTCCTCACTGGAACAACAGGCACGATGATGTGCGACATAGTTTCTTTTGAAATTATGGTATATTTCAACTTGTTCACTTTCACCTTTTGGGGGGACAACGCAGGTGGCTTTGGTGTACGAGTCTTTGACGGGAATATCGTCAGCGTCAGTCTGATCCGTTAAGGATTCCTGTGGAGTCGTAGTGCGTGGTTTAGCAATTCGTTTTGTTTGCTTGGCAACTGTGACCATTACAGGCTTACTTTTCAATGCCATAACATAGGACTCGTTGGTTTTGGGAGTTTCGTGTGTCTCCTCCACCCTCTTCCTTGCTTCACCAAACCACAACTCCCCTCACTCCACC
>JAYMFT010403503.1:0-18753 GCA_038088735.1 Panulirus argus | reverse complement strand
GGTAGTACAGGAGTAGAACTTCGGGGGGGGGGTAGGGGGACAAACCTGTGTAAATGAGGAGGGGGAGGGGAGGGGAGGGAGGGGCCCGTGTTGTAAACGACGTACCTGCCGAGATGGGCGAAGCTGGACGACGTCAACGACACATCCACACGTCTCTGAGAGAGGCAGCCGTGCGTTGCCGGGCGTCCGTGAGAGATGCTGCCGCCATCTCAGAGAACGTCCTGAGCCGCCATTAAAATTCCGTCAGCTGTGGTCCTTGGTGACCTCATCCAATCAGCCAAGACGAACCATAGTGTCCTCTGACTTGCGCTGAAGTTCCTCTCCGACTTCCTCCTCCCCTCCCCAGGTTTTTCCTCCAGCTGGACACCGGGTCGGTTCAAGGTTACTCCGATCCCCGCGAGAAGTAACTCCCCTCGAAATTGCACTTCTCGTCCTAGGCTAATTTCTCGCTTTCATCACACGAGGGAAGAACACCGGTCCGGCCGTTTAGAGAAACGTCCATCTCCATCACCGACTCTCCTCTCCATTTATGTCAGCCACTTGCCGCCTACCTCCAGCGAGCGGGAATGACACTTAAGGAGTAACATCCGTACGCGTCCCGGGATTCACGCGGCAACGCCGACGAAACCCACGTAGCTACTAGCTAGACCCGTCTAAGACTTGGTGCCGGCGGACGCGCCGGGGTTCGCTCCCTCCTCCCAAGTCCTCGTCCGACCCGATCCGAATTCGTAATGACCACAGAGCTTCGGGGAGAGAGAGAGAGAGAGAGAGGGGGAGGGGGGAGATTGCTCATCAGCGAACAACCAAGTGTCGTGATTTGTCTCGCCCTAGGAAGGGGTCTCTTTTCCACGGAAGGGGAAGGGAAGCGACTGCAGCGCGACACCCACCCACCCACACACAGAGTGAACTAGTCGATGCTGTCTGCGGTCATCTGCGTCCCCCGCTCGCTACGACACCTGCCTTCCTCTCTGGGGCAACAACCACTACTTCCACTCCTTCCTACGGGGACGCGATCCATGCCACGAGAATCCACCGAGTGTATCATATTCCCGCGAACGATGGGGCAGGTTCGCGCAACCTCCCACCGCGTGCAACTGAAGCCGGTGATACACCAGAGGAAGAAGGTGTCCCCTTTGGGATGAACTATTACGAGTACTGAACGAGGCGCGAGTGAGACATGTGTTTCTCCTCCCCCAAGTCTCAAAATACAAATGTTGCCAAGGCACGAACGAATGTAGGTCTTGGCAGAGTGCTATGACTCACGAAAGAAATGTCGCCCTCCCGTGCACGTACTGGACAAGGCAACACCTGCACACAATACCTGGTGCATTCCTGGCGAGGTCTTCCGGGGTCTTCACCCCTCCCCTCCCCCCTTTACCAACAGCCTGGGGGAATGGGGGGGGGGGAAGGGGCTGGTCACAGGCTCTTATCAAAATGCCGTTTAATATCGCATTTCCTTTGTTACTTAGATACGAATCTTCAGTCAACATCAAGATTTCAGAAACTTATGTACACGTTCAACAGAAACTCCCACGTTCAGTTGAAACATATGTTCAACAGAAACTTACACGTTACACAGAAACTTACAATTCAATACTTTATTTGATTTTCTTTGCAACAAGAGTGCCATTTAAACACCCCCCTGCGGCTAAGGGGCGGCTCGTACCATCTGACTCATGGGTAGGTACCGTCGTGCTCAAAGGGCCGCACCGCAGGCCTGGACACGTTTAACGGTATGCCAGCCAGTCGGTCAGTCAGTCTCACTATGGCCGCCATAGAGGAATACACCTCGGGGGGTCACGGGATACGGCCGCCACAAACCAGACCGGTGGTATCCCCTGTAAGAACATAAGAAGTGAGGACACTGGGAGAGGCCTATTAGGCCATGCTAGGCAGGTCCCGAGTCTGTCCACCCTACAACCAGGCGACTGATCCCATAAACACACCCAACCTTCGTTTAAAGCTACTTAAAGACCTAGCTTCCACCACTGTGCCTGGCAACTTATTCCATAAATCTACTCTCCTATTCCCGAACCAATATTTTACCCACATCCGACCTGAATCTATCTCTTCTTTTTTTTTTCTAATTCAAATCTGTTATGTCTTGTCCTATCCGATGGCGCCATTCTAAGAACTTTATTCATGTTACCTTTATTGATGCCCTAAACTAATCGAAAAGCTTTAATCATATCCCTCTCGCCCTCCTCCTCTCAAGTGAGTGTAAATTCACCCTTTTTAACTTTTTTCATATGTGAGGTTTCTAATTCCAGGAATCATTTTTGTCATTCGCCTTTGTACTCTCTCTAAATAATCTATATCAACTGCATAGTATGGAGCCCAGAACTGTACCGCATAATCCAAATGTGGTCTCACTAACACAAGATAAAGTTACAATAATACTCTAGGAGTCTTATTGCTAACAGTCCTGTTAATGAACCCTAACATCCTATTAGCCTTATTACGCACTTAAATACATTGTTGCCACGGCTTAAAATCTTTGCTCACCAATAATCCTAAATCTCTTTCGCATTTTGTTTTACCAATAATAATACTGTCCAGTTTGTAATTAGTGATTCTGTCTTTACCCATACTAAGTGTTTTGCATTTATCTATATTGAATTCCATTTTCCATGTATCCGCCCACTCTTGATCATCTAAGTCCTTCTGCAATTTCACTGAATCCTCATCTGAGTTTACTATGGCCCCTATTTTTGTATCATCGGCAAATTTACTGTAGACCTGAGACTCGTGTAAGTTCTCTTTCTCTCTCTCTCTCTCTCTCTCTCTCTCTCTCTCTGTGCTGAACTTGAGACACGAATGTTAGGGCCATGAAATCATAAGAAATATTTCTACGAATTCCATCGTGCGTCTTGGATGCGCGGTGACTCGAAGATGACATAATACGATTCATATCCGACGCTCACGTTTACCAAGTGAGGACACGGTAGACCGTGTGTGTGTGTGTGTGTGTGTGTGTGTTCGCCGACGGACGACGGACCGACAGAAGACGAGGGCACCGGATGAACGAACCCCCAAAACGTGTGCTGGGCAACACTTATACACAGGGGGCGCTTCCAGATGAAAGGATCCCTGTCCATGTTCAGTCCGGGAAAGTTTCCACGCCGAGGTACACGACCATCGAAACGTTACTCCACTGACGTGTTGCGGCTGAACAACACAATCCCTCTTGTAGACATGTACTTGTCCTGCTGTTCACATGTCGACGTTCTCGGCCCGTCAATATATGTATATATGCTGGAGAGAATGACACGAGGTCCACACACACACTCACTCAACCCCCCTCAGCAACACGGTGCTTGTCGGTCCCTAGCTACTGAGAGAGAGAGAGAGAGAGAGAGAGAGAGAGAGAGAGAGAGAGAGAGACCACAGCACTTTTGATAGATCTCGCCAGACGTGATATATATAACCCGCTGGCGCGTGTGCATCTGTAGTACATCTGTATTCTCCTGGCTCCAGGGGCTCCGGCAGTCCCTTCCCCCAACCCTGAGGTTCGACACGCCGATCAACAGCTCGTGTGTGAAGTGGTGCAGGGGCGAAGGCTGCTTGTTGTGCTGGAAGAAGAGAAGGGAGAAAGAAGAAGCTTTGGACAGAAGCCCAGCACAGCTTAGCGGCATGGAGGGTTGGCAGCAGCCATATGTACCGTACGACGCCGCTCTGAACACGCCTCCTTCTCCACGCCAGCCATTCTGGACGGAACCGCTCGGCGAAGCCAGCGGATCATCCTGCTCCATGCCGTATTACCACGAGCCGGTGACCACCACGGCAGGAGCCGTCTGCGGCGGCCACCCCGCCTATCCAGCGACGAGCGAGAGCCAGCTGGGGGCGTGGGCGCCGCCATCGGGCGTCCACGACTTCTACCAGATCCAGACGACAATGGGCGGCGGGCTGGTTTCCGTCGCTCCCGATGGCCTGGACGGCAACCCGCACTCCCTCTGCCCGCTCCAGCACGACACATCGGCCAAACGCAAGGTGAAAAAGTACGAGAAGCCCCCTTCCTCTGACCCGGAAGAGGAACGCAAACGCCGCGAAGCTGTCAGGGCTAAGCGCAACAGGGACAGGCCAAAGCAGAAGCAACAGCTGCTAGACGCCCTCCAGCGAGATGTCCAACACCTCCAGTTTCAGAAGGAGAAGCGAGAGAGCACCATCGAATGGCTGCAGTATGAGTACGGACAGCTTGACTCCTAACCCTGAAAAACATACCAGATCACCACACAATACAGAAATAGAGTTACTTAACAGTTACAGTACAAAATATGCTCAAGCGCGATGGAAGACGCCTTATGAATGTCTCGTGAGAAATGTACACTTCCCGAATCCCTACTGCATTACGAAATCAATATATTTATTTCAGGTTTTCTGAGCAATCTTATTTATGAAGGCACTGATATACATCACATGTTATATCATATCATACTATATTTATACCTACATTATTTATTATTTAATAAACTTGTCCAATCAAGAATATTATGACATTTCTTTAGGCCACTATCGCAAATAATTCAGTAATCAAACGACAATGAAACACATAACTACCATCAAGCAACTCTGGATCACAGGCGTTGCCACCTTGCAACGATACGAGCTATGTACACAAGCTTGCAACACGTCGTATGTTGACGACATACTAGTATTTAATGTCAAGGGAACGACGTCCTGGAGTCGGATGGTACGACCCATGACCACGACCAGACTTTGCGATATACATATGTCGTCCCTCTGCCTATGGGCAGACAGTGAGGCATATATGTGTCGTACCCTGCCTATGGACACGCAGTAGGGTATATATATGTGTCGTCCCCCTGCCTATGGACACGAACTAAGGTATATGTGTCGTCCCCTCCCCCCGGGCTGTGGGCACCAGCTGAGGCATAGCATACGTGTCGTTTCCCTCAGGAAGGACATCTGGTGGGGAAGGACCCGTGAGGGAGGCTTACAGGAATCGAGAATTCGACCCGGGGTAAGCCACGGCTTCCGGCCTTTGCCCCTCCGCTCCTTGCACACCAACGCCAGCGTCGGTCGCCGTCGGGAGTACAGCTTGCCTTTGGGGGGGGGGGTTCACACGTAGGCCTGGCCATTATGACCAAATCCCCGTGACTCCTGCCGACGCGGCAGGTCGCGACGACGAAGATACCCAGAACGACTGACGGCCACACAGACGAGGAAAGCTGGCTGAGGTCCACGTCGGTTGCGACGACGACGAAAAAGACGATGATGCCCGGGAAGCTCGTGTAATTCTTCTTTTTTTTTTTTAAGAAGACGACCACGGGACCCAAGACGACCGTGTTTACACGCGGGTGACGCACGGCTCACACGTGGACGAAAACCTGGACGACTTTCGGAAGGAGACGAACGGACGGCAACCAAAACGATTATTAAAAAAAAAAATAAAAGAAAAAAAAAGCAAGTTGTTGTGACGTCGTCTCGAACGACTATCGGACACATCCGGTGAGACGCATATTCTCATTCTCGTGCTTACGTATGTAGGTCCCCGGCTACAACGGTACGACCCTAGAGCACGACGACGAGACCCTTGAACGGGACGATACGACCCTAGAGCACGACAGCCCGAGCCATGAGCACGACGGTAAAACCATACAGCACGAAGGTACGACCCGAAAGCACGCACGTGCGACCCTAGAACACGAAGGCACGACCCGAAAGCACGCACGTGCGACCCTAGAACACGAAGGTACGACCCGAAAGCACGACGATGAGACCCTTGAATACAACGATACGACCCTTGAGCACGGCCTGTGCAACCCTAAAGCACGACAGCACGACCCTTGAGCACGACGGTACGACCCTTGGGTATGAGAGCCATAGCCTCTGACCTGATCTTATCTAGCTTAAGGTTATACTAAGTTCCAAAGGCCAGGGCCAACCCCCCCCCCCCCCACCCCCACCGTCGTGCTAGATCTAGGGGTCGTCCCGTCGTGCTAAATCTAGGGGAACGTCCTATCAAAACAGAGAAACATGAAGACACACACAAACAAACACTTCATATAACCATCATCCGACGACCCCGTAGTTCGACAAGGACGTAAAATCAAAGTCAATTGCAATCATTAGAATCAGTCATTGCTCTTTAACGGGTCACTCTCAAGGCGATGGTACGTACGATGACGTCACATACGTGTGGAAAGTGACCGAGAAGTGTGTGTGTGTGTGTGTGTGTGTTTAGTCGACTGCCTGCATGAAAATGTTAATAATAGCGCTTACGTCCGTCTTCTCTACTGGAAACGTTTACATCTACTGTCTTTGTCGGGTACGATAATAACAATCTGCTCAGAGCCTTAGGCTGATCATTTTCTTTGTGGAGTGCAACAACAAACCATTTTCTTTATCCAGAATGCAAACAACGATTTTAACAGTTATGTACACAACTTTTTTTTTTATCTTGTATATGGATAAATATTTTCTTTATTTTGTATAGCAAGAATTTCTGGCAACCGGACAACCATTTTCGTTATCTAGGACGCCAACAACTATTTCTTTTGGGTGGTAACCTGAAAACCGTATCTTAAAGGCGCAACAAGGCAGTAGGTTTGTCTCGATGATATGTGTTCTACCCTCACAAGATCTGGAGTCCACCTCACATCATTTCTGTGACATATGTCTGCACCCTGCATCTTATTTCCATTTTAATAATCATTCTTTCTGAAGGATTTGTGTGTGTGGCGTTTATGGATCTGGAGAAAGTATATCATGAGTTTGACAGAGATGCCTTTTGGAAGGTCTTAAGGATATATGGTCTTAGAGGAGTGAGCTGCTAAAGGCAGTAAGTGAGAAGTCTCTATAAAAGGGTGTAAAAACGTGTGTACGAGTAGGAAGAGAGAAGAGTGAGTGGTTCCCCAAGTGAAGGCTGTTCTGGGGCAGGGGCATGTGATGTTAACATGGCTATTTAATTTGCTTATGGATGGGGTTGTGAGGGAGGTAAATGCAAGAGTCTTGGAGAGAGGGCCGAGTATGCAGTCTGCAGGTGATTAAGGGAGCCTGGGAAGTGAGTCAGTTGTTGTTTGCCGATGATACGGCACTGGTGGCAGATTCGAGTGAGAAACTGCAAAAGTTGACTGAGGTTGGAAATGCATGTGAAAGGAGGGAGTTTTGAGTATTTATATGAATAAAAGCAAGGTTATTAGGTTTAGCAGGGTTGGGTGTATGAGTTTGAATGGAGAAAAAGTGGAAGAATTGAAACGTTTTAGTTACCTAGGAGTTGACTCGGTGGCGAATGGAACCACGGAAGAAGTGTCATGGGGTGCGTGTGGGAGGGCGAAGGTTCTAGGAGCAAAGAAGAATGTGTGGCATGAGAGATCCTTATCTGGGAGAGCAAAAAATGGGTATGTTTGAGAGTATAGTATTTCAAAATAATGTTACATGGATGCGAGGCAGGGACTATTGATGAGGATGTGCGGTGGAGTGTGGATGTGCTGGAAAGAATAAGATGTGATGCGAGATGGTTTGATTGAGTAAATAATCAAAGCGTAAGACAATGATGTGGTCATGAAAAGAGTGTGGTCGAAAGAGCAGAGGAGGATGTGTTGAAATGGTTTGCACATGTGGAGAGAATGGGTGAGGAGAGGTTAACAAAGAGGATATATGTGTATGAGGTGGAGGGAACAAGGAGAAGGGAGACACCAAATTGGAGATGGAAGAATGGAGTGAAAAAGATTTTGAGCGATCGGGGCCTGAACATGCAAGAGGGTGAAAGGCGTGCACGGGATAAAGTGAATTGGAATGATCTAGTATACTGGGGCTCGACGTGCTGTCAATGGATTGAACAAGGTCATGTGAAGCGGCAGGGTTATACTGTGGAAAGGTCTGTGGTACCTAGTTGTGCACAGGGAGCTGTGGTTTCGGTGCATTTCACACGAGGGATAATAGAGAGAATGGACGTGAGCGAATGTGGCCTTTCTTCTTCTGTTCCTGGCGCTGCCTCACTAGCGCGGAAAACGACTGTCAAAAGAAGAAAAAAGTATTCAAATATGTTTCGTTTCCCTGTTGAGAGACTCCATGGATCGAATCCATTCCTGAAGAAAAGGGGTTCGACACCGTTTTCATGTCTTAATTCACGATGTTTTTTGGTCGGCACGCACAAACTTCACACATCCCTTGACAACAGTTCCTGGTTCATGACACCAGCCTCAAACACCGTCGTGAAGTCTCTCGCTGGCTTATTCGAGCATGGATTCCCGAAAGAATGGTGTTTAAAGTACCCGATCATCGTTTTTTGTTTGTTTGTGTGTGTTGTGTGTATTCTGCCATTCTCTCTCTCTCTCTCTCTCTCTCTCTCTCTACGCATCACACAACTAGTAATCATACATACATACACACACACACATTAGTGCATTTTTACCAGCTCCCCACTGGATAACGAATGGCAAAAAAAAAGAAAAAGAAAAAAAAAATCATGGGCTTAAAAATGACTTCACACCGATAGCTTGAATCTATATAGGAGCACAATCAACAGACGGCAATATCCAGCCCTATGGTGAGCTGCATGACGATTAGAACCCTCAGAACGACAGATGAAAATGTTTAACGTGTATATAAGAACACTAACGATGACAATGTTTTACTTGCGTATGGGCACGAAACCGAAAACGCGACTGCGTTGTATGGTCACCAGTTACGCAGATAACACATTATAATGTCATCTAAACATATAAACGCACCGGCGGAAACCACGAACGGATAAGCAAGATTAACGATTTAAAGGGGGAAATCTCGCAATATATGTCCCCTAATGCTGCTGGGCTGTCCAGAAGGGAACACCCGTCTCCACAAATAGACCGGGGATGTGAGACATCTGTCCCCTCCCCGGGCAGATGGAACGGGACTTGTCCGAGGCCAAGTGGCACGCGTAGCAGGGAGAATAATCAGTTCCCCCTTCGGATCCAGGACGAAAGATCTTACGCGTGTATATATACATACTGCACTCCGGCAGAGGCCAGTCAGCCGAGCAGAGAAGAGGACCCACTTCGTGTGTGGACGAGTCTCACACACACACACACTCACTCAAAAAAAAGAGACAGCTTGTTCTTCTGGTCTTGAGCGTCCCCATGGAGGAATCCGGAAGCCACTGCTGGCCCAGCCACGCAGATCTGCCGACTGCGTTCTCCACCAACGAGTTGAAGATCCTGAACAATGTGGATCTCAATCTCTTCGACGGCGATTCGCGAGACGATTATTACGGACCTCAACACACACCGCCGAACCAAGGAATAACCCAAGACGGTGACGACAGGTATCCACAATCCACACTCGGCAAGACGGGAGGGCCTATGGGAGCCGAGGACAGCGGCCGGGATCACATGACGGTCACTGTCATCGACATGTGCCAGGCGTCGCCTCACTCCTTTGGCTCAGGCCTGGCCCCCACAGCTCCAGCCCGAGAGAACCAACCCCCCGAAGACCACGCTCGACGCGTGATCATCCCCCAGTTGCTGAAGCTGCCCACCCCACGCCACACCAAGATGCACGAGTGGCCGCCCCAGGACGACCCAGAACTGGAGAAGAAGAGGCTCGGGGCAGTCAAAGCCTTCAGGACCCGCCAGAAGGAAGCCCAGCGAAGGGCTACTCTGTACACCCAGATAGCGTGCAAGAACAAGGAAATCCAGCATCTAGAGGCAGAGATAACGAGCCTGGACCAGAGGATCGTGGAGCTCCGATCCCACATGAAGGGGTTAGGTTTACCAAGCATAGCCCCGCCTGAAGACCCTCACCATAATCTTCAGGCGACCCCGACCACGACCACTTGCAGACCATCGTATCTTCCAGATCACCTAGAACCCTGGATACCTGAAGACCCTCACTACAATCTCCAGGCAACACCGACCGCGACCACCTGCAGACCATCGTATCTTCCAAATCACCTCGAACCCTGGCTAGCTGAAAACCAACACCAGAACTTTTAGTAACTTCCATCGACCGACGTCCCTCACCACAATCACTTTGTAACCAACCAGTGCTCGTACAGATACAAGAATTGTCCTACACCTACGACTGTGAATGTCATGAACAAGCCGTGAACAAGTGCACAGCTAAGCAAGCAAATGGCTTAGTTTCCCCACAGTTACGTGCAGGTCAAACTTCTATATTACTGTAACGCAATCGACGTAAAAATTTTCATCACTTAATATTCACCATTAAACGTATGTCAACACAGTGTCACTGCAGCTCATCGAGTATGTAATTTTGCATCACTTAACGGTCAACTAATCACCAATAAATGTATAATGTATAAACCACAAAATTTGCTCTGTAAAACCTCCTGTACGATGCAGATAAGCCTTCGCTCATGCGCTTATCCACAGACGTAGGAGTACCCAGACCCACCTTCATCTTACGCCCTTCTGTGAGCAATTAATGTTACTACTATGACACCCCCCCCGCATTTATGTAATCCCTCAGCAGTACAGTTTCAGCCTAATGGCTGTCTGCATTCAGTAAACCGTTCTCCATTCATTCATTCTTTTACAAGTACAGAGGAACATAACAGCTGTGCGCAGATTTCCTACATAGCTGTGGTTCAGGTTGAACGAGGTCTTTTCTTCACAAGAAACTAGGGAATCCCATTTCGACGTGGTGTCCTTCTGGATCGTTACAGAGAATGATTGTGGTAACAAAGGCCTAGATGGCTACTGACAGGAACACTTGTGATAACATTGGCCCAGATGGTCCACTAACTGAAGTGTCAGCAGGACAGATGGGGCAGCAGTAGTCAAGTTCTAAACGTCACACACACACTATCCCTAGATGGCGTACAAGGCAACAGAACAACAATAACAACGAATGTGCACTCTATACTTTCCTCAGGCAGTCTCCGTACAAGCCTTCGTAGAGAAGTGGCCAGCGTTACGACCCACCAGTCGCATGGGTCCAGGGATCGAGTGCTGGAGTGGGCAGCCGGCCCACAGCCAACCCAGCTGTTCATCCTCCCCGAGATGGAGCAACGAGAGTTGCCCAACACAAGAAAAAAAAAAGTGTTTGATGTAATCTCTTTTTCTACATTACAATGTGACCTGATTACTCGTTAGCTGACGTGATTACTATTCAATTACTATTTCTGATTGCTAATACGAAAACTCAACAGCCATATGCAAACGTGAGTGACTACAAAGCCAAGAGCGGTCTCGGGGCCCAGGGGAACTACCCGTGGCACTCCATATGCCACACATCCGGTTCCTAACCCCGGGGTTTCTGTCTCTCTCCGTCCCTCTCTCCCTCTCTAGCCTACAACGACACCAACGGGAATTTTCTCGGGAACCGTCTCTCAAGAACGTTTCCGTCGGCCCCTACCACGAGCCTTATAAGCCAGGCACCCACGCAGAAAGGCCCTGAGTAACGACTGTGCCACCGACTGGAGTGGACGAATAAAGGGACCCAACTCGACCTCGCCCGTGGACACTGTAGTAAGAAAGAAAGAAAGAAAAAAAAAGGAAAACTTTTGTAAATGCGTGAACTGAGAGGGTACAGTGGCTTGGAAGAGTCGCACTACCTGTTGCAGCCCCAACGGAGCTGGAACCAGCATGGCCCCCAGCTGCAGCAGAGTCCCGGTGACGACGAAGGGCTCCTCCTCGAACCGCAGGGGCTTGACAGGAGGGCGTCTCCCAGCCTCTTCGACCACGCAGCTTCTCATCGCGTTGGCCAAACAGGCACGGTTGGCGATCTGCACTGTGGCTGGGCTCCCGATACCAGTCATACCTTCCTCCCGGGCGAAGCCGCGTCGGATCCGTACGCCCCCTGCGAATCCGTGGAGGACTGGGCAGGTCGCTGCCTGCCAACACAGACTGCTGTACACAGGTGGCCTGTTCTAGGCCACGACCACCACCAACCTACGGGACCCTGGCCCGGTGACCCCGGCCACTTCTTACCGGTTCCAGGACACTCTTCCTGCCCTTACGACCTCGACCACTCGCCTGTTCCAGGACAGGCGGCGGCGGCGGTCAGCGGGAGGAAGCTGAAGGTATACGAGTGGCCGCCCCAGAGCGACCCCGAGCTGGAGAGGAAGAGGATGAGGGCGATAAAGGCCCTGAAGAACCGGCTGAGGGGCAGCCAGCAGGAGGAGGAGCTTTGGACGACCCTGTCCAGGATGGACGACGAGGTCAAGGCGCTCACGGCTGAGAAGGAGAAGCGGAAGCTCCTGGTAGCCCAGCTCCAGGCGAAAGCGGAGGCACTTCTGCAAGCGGCTCCTTGAGAATGTCTCTCGACCAACAACATGAAAACGGTATGTCAGGACACTGTGCAATATCAGTCATTCCCCGTGCAGTGCAAACCTCTCTTATCCTGACACACAATACCTTGCGTGTGTGTGTCTCTGTGTGATTACTGTCTGTAACTACATTTTTTTTTTTTGTACTCACTACTCACAAAGTACAGTAATTCAATGACAAGTGAAAAAAAAAAATGTCCCTCGTTCCCAAAGGGGTGAATATAACAGAGAATTCTCTTTCCTCCTCCTGCACAGGTGTTCTCAGGTGAGGCCCAGCGACGGGGACGGCGAGATCTGGGACGCCCTCTGCCGGCTGTCGCACTCCGTGGTTCACGGTTCGAACCTCGGTGCAGGGAGCGGTCAGGAGTGGTGGTGGTGGTGGCGGGGACTATCGGCGGTGCCCTCCCCAGGCTGTTCTTCTAACCAGGGGAACGACTGACCTCCACGGGTGTTCTCCCCAAGGGTACAAGAGACGTCTACAGGTTGTTCTTCTCCCCAGAGGATCACGACCGACCTCCAGGGAACGACCGTCGTCCAGGGTGTTGTGTTCCACTGGGGAGCGACCGACCTCTGAACCGTTCTTCTCCCTAGAGGAACACGATCGACGTCCACACTATTCTCCTTCTCTCCAGGAGGGAACCATCAGCAACTCCCTTCCAACCTCAAGATTACAAACGACCTAAACCTAACCTAACAAACTGCCGCTACACTAGCTGCCTGACGATGACAAAACTGCCGAATAATCATATGTTCAGCGTTTATCGAATAAGCAGTTTATGATCTTTGTCAGGATACTGTGTACATAACGTCCAGTTTTCGTAAAAAAAATAAATATATACATATATCTTTTTAAAGGAAACTACTTGTTTTACTGCCTTTTAAAGAGATCATAATGAGAGAACTGCCCGGGCCTGTGCCCGGCGGATGTGGAACAAGGCCTAAAGACCTCCCCCCATTGGGATAACGTACTCAAAAAGCCTTAGTCAAGTTGGGTGAGGACGGGATCCTGAGAGACATTCCTTCGCCTACAGAGATCCGCACAGATGCTTTAAACCTCTGCGATGACTTTTTTCTAAAGTATAAGTCAACCAGGCAGGCATTTCCTTCCTCTGTCAGGCAGGCATTTCCTTCCTCTGTCAGACCGTTAGAGAGAGAGAGAGAGACCTCAGGTCCGGTGTGCTCCTCGTACGTAGAAATTCAAAATACATGGCAAATCACCAAATTTACACACTCTCTCTCTCTCTCTCTCACACACACACACACACACACACATCAGTGTCAATTTATTGCATGTAATTAAAACTGACAAGTTATACATAGATAGGAAGGCATGTATATATGTATATACATAGAAACACTACGGTAGCTACAAAAGGTCTTTCTTTCTACACTTGGCATCTGTTTCCACAGGAGCATCCTGCTTTGATGCAACACCTGGCCAAAGTTCATTCGACATCCTGCTTCAATAAACTAATCCTTTAAAATCATTATATTTTGCATTGATGGGGCCCGGGGCAACTAACCCTTTTGCCCCTTTATAAATCCGGCACTGTCACTTTCAGTTCCAGTACTTTATTCCTTGAAGGAGGAACTGGGATCCTAGTGCTGTCACTAGGGATTCCCCGTTCGCTTGTCTTCGCGCTACGACTTACGTAAAACACTTTCTCGAAAATCCCACCGTCCGTAACGAGGCATGGTAACCCCCACCCCCTCCCACCCCACCCACCTAAAAATCGCAAAGATGGGGAAGGGTGACGGAACGCGAGCCGACATGTGTGGTGCATGTAATCGACGCGCCGTGGCCCTTGCCTCTCACCTCCCCCTCCCTCCCCCACCCCTTATCGCTCTCGTGACTCGCTGGTGGGGTAGGGGTGAGTTGGGAGGGGGAGCGGTGGAGGCACGGGGTTGTTGTGGGAGGGGGCGGGGGAGGGTGGTGATGGTGGTGGAGGCACCGGTTATTGTGGGTGGGGTGTAGAGGTGGGAAGCTGTTGCTGCGCGCGACGCATTAAATAAACCGGCGGGTTCGTCCCTACGAGCAGCAGCCGGGGGAGAGAGAGAGAGACGTATGGCAGAGACTTGAAATAAGAGAAGCCGTGTGCCTCAAACAACAAAAGATGGAACGCTCGGCGTTTTCTTAGAAGCCTCCAAGCACTCACGGGATGCTCCTCCGTCCATCGATGTCTACACAGTGAACAGCGTCTAGCCCGGTGAATCCCCTTCATATAAACCAAAGATACTACAACACTAACACAAACCCCCCCCTCCCCCAAGTCTGCCAGACAATCCATCGCATGCTTCAAAATCACGTCCACCTATACACACTCCAGTCTTCTCGTCCTATTCAAACCATCGCTTCCCCCGTCCCTCGAATTCTTCCTCTCCTCTATCCAACCTTTAAGAAAAAAAAAAAAATATCTTTCCTGCAGACGGGCCGGGGGTGTGGGAATGCTGGCGCGGGGGTTGGGGGGTGAGGAGGAGCGAACGTGTTGGGGGAAGGGGTCATCACGCACCCACAACAACACCCCCTTCGCGAGCAACAAGTGTATACGCCCGGGGCAGTGTAACGTCTAGGGCCGGCCCGGCTCACAATTAATCTTGAAAACTTTTTCCTTGATCTCCCGGGCGATAACAACGATATTGATTCAGACCGCGTACGTAGCAGTAACGCGTTATGATGTAATGGCGACAATAAGGACACCTTAAACACCTCGAAAATCACAGTCTTCCTCTCTAATCACCAGTATTGCTTCCTAAAGACGAGATCCACTGGTGACATTCTTTCCTATATTACTAATGTCTGGTCATCATCCCTGAAAGATTTTGGGGAGTCATGTTTAGTAGCCCTTGATATATCTAAGGCTTTTGACAGGGTATGGCATCGGGATCTCGTCTCTAAGTTCCCCTCCTTTGGCTTCCCTCCTTCACTTTGCTTCTTCATATCTAACGTTCTCACAGGCCGATCTATCTCTGTGATTGCTGATGGATCAGCCTCCCCCTTTTCTCCCTCAACAGCGGTGTTCCTCAAGGTTCTGTCCTATCTCCTACACGTTTTATTCTTTTTTTCAACGATTTCCTCTCCCCCACAAACAATCCAATGTACTCATACGCTGACGACTCACCACTGCATTCTTCCACATCCTTCAAATCTGCTCCCTCTTCTCTCACTCGACCTGCATCTCGTCTTGACACTGCCTCCTCAATAAACTCAGACTTGGACAGGATATCTCAGTGGGGGAAACAAAATCTAGTTAAGTTTAATGCCTCCAAGACCCAATTTCTACCCATCTCTCCATCGAAAACTCCTCACAACTCTCGTATCTCCTTTGACGGTTCTCTAATTCCACCTCTTGACTTATTCAACATATTAGGTATTACTGTAACATCCTCTCTTTCTTGGAACCCCCACACTATGGGAATAGCTAAGTCTGCCTCTAAGAAACTGGGTGTCCTGTTTAGATGTCGTAACTCCTATTCTTCAGAACAGTTGCTCCGTTTATGCAAGGGATTGATTCGTCCATGTAAGGAGAACTTCTATCATATTTAGGGTGGATCTAGCTCTGTTTCCTTACTTGACAGAGTTGAGTCGAACGCGATCCGACTTATAAACTGTCCCAGCCTAACATCAAAACTTGGCCCCCTTGCCCAATGCCGCAATGTTGGTTAATTTTCCCTCTTCTATAGGTATTACTTTGACTTTTGCTCCCAAGAGCTGGCTGTTTGTGTGCCCACACCACTAGCTAGACTACGCAATACTCGGCAAGCTGCTGCGTGACATGATTATTGTGTGGCCATCGGCAACTCAAGGGTGTACAGTTTTGATAACTGCTTCTTTCCCTTCTCGTCGAAGCTTTGGAATTCTCTACCTTCTCATGTCTTTCCCAATAACTATGACCTGGCTCATTTCAAAAGACGTGTTTCACTTCCTCAAAAATTCGTAAATACTTTCCCCGTCTTTTTTTTTCCGTTTATTAATTCTCTCTTTATTTCATTTAGGGCCCGACCTTGATGAGGACTTTTGTCCGTGACTGGCGCCTTCAACGTGAAAAAAAAAAAAACATTTCGATAAATGCTGTTCCTAGATCCCATCAACCCAAGCAAATATAACCCTGTCAAAGCACACATACATATTGAAATTACGGGACAAACAATAAACAGCAGATCCCCAAATCAGTCGTAAACTTCAACCATACACCCATCAAAAAGCACACTTCTCAGATAAACACTAGCCACAGTATCCCTCAAAAGGTCTAGACATCACCCATCACCTCAGCAGTACGAACACCATTTGAAAATATTCCAAGACCCTTCATGCCCACGATGCAACTACCGTAAAGGAGACACACAGCACTTGTTACTCGATTGCAGTGTGCATCCTCTGCAAGTTGACGCTTACGCATCACATTATAACCTGTGGTTCCTAAGTGCTGCAGTTGCTTCATAAGGATACAAGGGACTCCTGAGGCAGAAATATAAGGTAAAGTAAAGGAGAATATTTCATTCGTATTCCCCGCGTGTCGTAGGCGACTAAAGGGGGCGGGAGCAGGGGGCTGGAACCTCTCCCCTTCTTGTATTTCAATTTCTAAAAGGGGAACAGAAGAAAGAGTCAAGCAAGGAGTGTTCGTCCTTCTCAAAGGCTCAGATTGGGATGGATGTAACCAAGATGAGAAGAAAGGAGAGATAGGTAGTATGTTTGAGGAAAGAAACCTGAGTGAAACAAAGCTCAAGGGTAAAGGGGAAGAATGGTTTGGAAACGTCTTGGGAGTGAAGTCTGGGGTTGGTGAGAAGACAAGACCTAAGGAAGGAGTGCCACTGCTCCTAAAGCGGGAGTTTTGGGAGTGTGTGATAGAGTGTAAGGAAGTACATTCCAGATTGATGTGGGTGAAACTGAGAAGAAAGATCTTGAGATGCAAGTGTTTTGGGAGCAGCTGAGTGAGTGTATCAGCAGTTTTGGTGCACGAGACCGGGCATTAGTAATGGGTGATTTAAATGCGGTGAGTAATGTGCCAGTTGAGGTTATGATTGGTGCACATTGGGGCACTCAGTGTTGTGAATGGAAGTGGTGAAGAGCTCGTGCATTTGTGAACTGAAAAAAGACCGGTGACTGGAAATACCTGGTTTAAAATGAGAGATATGCACAAGTATACGTATGGGAGTAGGAGAGATGGTCAACGGACAATATTAGATTATGTATTAGATGATAGGCGTGAAAAGAGAGACTTTTGGATGTAAATATGCTGCTAGGGGCAGCTGGCGGGATTTCTGATCGCTATCTTCTGGTGGCGAAGGTGAAGATTTGTAGAGGTTTTCAAAAAAGAAAAGAGAATGTCGGGGAGAAGAGAGTGCTGAGAGTAAGTGAGCTTCGAAAGGAATGTGAAAAAGTATCAGGAAAAATTGAGTGTAGAATGATAAAAGGTGAGGGGAGTGGGTGAGGAATGAAATGTATTTAGGGAAGCAGTGACAGCATGTGCAAGAGATGCAAGAGGCATGAGAAAGGTGGGAGGTGAGTAGATTAGGAAGGATAGTGAGTGGTGAGATGAAGAAATGAAGCTGTTAGTGAAAGAGGAGTGAGGGCTTTAGACGATACTTACAAGGAGGGAGTGCAAATGACTGAGAGATGTATAAGAGAAAGACACAGGAGGTCAAGAGGAAGGTGCAAAGGTTGAAAAATAGGGCAAATGAGAGTTAGGGTGAGAGAGTATCTTTAAACTTTAGGAGACTAAAATTAGGTTTTGGAAAGAGGTAAATTATGTGCTTAAGAGAAGAAAACAAATGGAAAACTCGGTGAAAGGGGCAAGGGGGGAGTAATGACGCGTACTGCTGGAGTGAGAAAGAGATGGAGTGAGTATTTTCAAGATTTGTTGAATGTGTTTGATGATAGAGTGGCAGATGTAGGGTGTATTGGTCTGGGTGGTGTGCGAAGTGAGAGAGTTATTAAGAGTGGTTTGATGGAGAGAGAGAGAGAGGAGGTGGTGAAAGCCTTGCGGAAGATGAAATCCAGCAAGGCGGCGGGATTGGAAGGTATTGCAGTTGAATATATTTAAAAAGGGAGTGACTGCGTTAATAATTGGTTGGTAAGAATATTCATTGTATATATGGATCATGGTGAAGTGCCTGAGGACTGGTGAAATATATTATAGTGCCAATAGTGCCATGTACGAAGGCAAAGGGGATTAAGATGAGTGTTCAAACTACACAGATATAAGTTTGTTGAGTATTCTTGGAAAACTGTATGGAAGGGTATTGCACTGATAAGGTGAAGGCATGTACAGAGCATCAGATTGGGGAGGAGCAGTTTGGTTTTAGAAGTGGTAGAGCATGTATGGATTAGGTGTTTACTTCGAGAAATGTATGTGAGAAATACTTAGAAAACAGACGGATTTGTATGTAGCATTTATAGATCTGGAGAAGGCATATGGTAGGGTTCATAGTGAGGCTTTGTGGAAGGTCTTAAGAATATATGGTGTGGGAAGTAAGCTGCTAGAAGCAGTGAGATGTTTTTATCAAGGGACTAAGGCATG
>JAYMFT010403492.1:0-18753 GCA_038088735.1 Panulirus argus | reverse complement strand
TGTATATATATATGTACGGTGCATATGTGTGCATGTATGTATATATGTGTGTATGCGGGGGGATGGGTTTTTTCTTCATCTGTTTCCTAGCGCTACCTCGCTGACGCGGGAAACAGCGATCAAGTATAATAAATAAAATAAAATAAATATATATATATAATTATATACATTTCTTATACTTACTGTCACCTCAGCAAGGTACTCAAGAACAAGGGATTAATAAACCTACCCTGCAAATAACCTACATCTTGCTGTCATGCATATTGTAATGAAACCAGAGCTCAAGGCATTACCAGACTCTGCCCGTTCTTCATTTAGGTTGTATCATCAGAGTGCAACCTCGTTGAAGAACTTCTCACTCTAAAAAGTCCTCCCTTTACCTGCTATTAATTGCAGAGTAGCCTTAGCATTGCAGGAGCCTCTGAGGAAAGGTATTCCAGATTTCTATAATAATAATAACAAGCAGCAGAGTATATGATGTCACCAAAGCTGTTTAATATGTTTATGGATGGGGTGGCAAGAGTGAAACGTATGTAGTCAGTAGGGGGTGAGGGGGTCTGGGAAGTAAATCAGCTGATGAAATGGTGCTGGTGGCATATTTGAGTGAGAAATTGCTGAAGCTGGTGTCTGAGTTTGGGGGTGTGTTAAAGGAGAAATTAAAAGTAAATGTGAATAAAGGTAAGGTTACCCAGTTTAGAAATGCAAAGAGAAAGATTAGCTGGAGTGTGAGTTTGAATTGAGAAAATCTGGAGGAAACTGGGTGTTTCACATACTTGGGAGTGGACAAGAAAGCAGAGGTAAGTCATAGTGTAAGTGAGGAGGGTGAAGTTTCTGGGAGCACTGAGGAATGTGTGGAAAGAGGTCACTGTCTGGGAAGGCAAAAATGGGTATACATATATAAAAGTACTGTGGTCCCAGCAATGTAGTATAGATGCAAGGCATGGGCTATAGATGAGAATGTATGTAAAGGGTGAATGTGTTGGAAATGAAATGTCTGGGGAAGGTTGATCAAGTAAGTAATGACAAGTTAAGAGAGTTGTGGTAATAAGATTAGCATAACTGAGAAAGCTGAAAAAAGTTTGTTGAAATGGTTTGGACATATGGATAGAATGATGGCGGAGAGACTAACAAAGACTTGTGTCAGAAGTGGAAGGGGTAAGGAGAAGGGGGAGATCAGACTGGATATAGAAGGACGGAGTAAATGAGATTTTGAGTGCTCTGGCCTCATCAAGCAAGAAGGTGAAAGGCATGCAAGGGAAAGGGTGAACTGGAGTCATGTTATATATGAATAGAGGGTGACACACTGTCTGTGGACTGAACCAGAGCATTCACCTCCCTCATAACCCTAACCATAAACAGATTTAACAGCCCGGGTGACATCACACACCCCTGCTTCAGACCTCGAGTAACTCACTCCCCTCTATCCCTTACATGGTGGAAGATATGGCAGCTGATCTAAAAATCAAAATATCCCCTAAATTAAGCACAATTATCAATCTGTCTATCTATATCTCTGATGCCTATTTCCTTTCAGAACTCTCTCAAGGGGGTGGCCACAGCAAGATGAACTCCAGTGCTACTTCTTAGTCTTTCATATCTCATCTGTAACAGGCCACTGGCAGAGGGCAACTCTAGGACAGTGTTTTCAGAGGCTCCTACCTAATGTTTCTATCAACTACTGCTACCTAAACTTCCTACCTAAAGCTACAACCTAATACTTCTACAATCATTAATATGCTTCCTACCTAAAGCTACAACCTAATACTTCTACAATCATTAATATGCCCTACAAACCTTATGAAGTCTTGATACATGTCCACAAGAAACAAACCTTAACCAAAGTTGGTGAAACAAGAAATGCAAATCAAATAAATCAATCTAAAAGGTGCTGGCATAGTATTCAAAGCGATACATCCCTCATAAAGTTTCAAGAATCTACCAAAGCACTACCTGAAAAATAATCATATACAAAAACAAACATATATCATCCAATATGCTTTCTGAGCATTTTCAACTTGACAGATAGTCAATTCAATGACTGCTTCTCTCCTTTCACCAGCAGGCTATGAAACTCTTTATCCACATATGTTTTTCCAAACAGCACTGATCTGTCTTCCATTATGAGACATAATAGATGGCAATTTTAATATCGTTCTTGAACAAGCCTGACCCTAATGTGGGTATCTGTGACTTTGTCTGATACCTTTTTGTATAGCAAGAGAAACAAGGGGCTTGGAACATGGGAGGTTAAATGACATGTAAGTCAAAAAATTAGGTAGCAGGGCATGAAGGCAACTACGCTGAAAGAATTAGGATAATTGGTATATGGGTAAAGGGGAATGTTAGGTAGGCATACTGCAGGTACCCACAAATGTATCAAACTTTCTGTGTATCCACAAGTAAGTAGGCAGGTTAGGTACATGGGCAAGGGAGGAAGTGTCAACTGGTCTATGTAACGTGCAGTGATACAGACCATAAACTTTGCTAAGCTGTTCACTCCAACTTCCAACATAAAAGGCCACAAAAGCATTAAAAGAAAAATATTCAAAAAGATATCAGATTAGTTTTGGTATTCATATTAACCTCTTGAAGAAGTTGCTGCGATGTTAGTTGAGCATGCTCAGCCTGCGCATTGGCCTGGGCAATAGCCGTCTGCAACTTTTCAATCTCACGCACTATTGCTTCCTGCTGTGCTTTTGCTTCTTCCTGGCCACGCTGCTTTTCATCACTCATGTTTTTCTCCAGTTCCCTGCAGGCAAGAGAAAGATAGGCTCAAAAGAAATAGGACTGATAATTTTTTTTTTTTTTCATACATGCTCACCATTTGCCACATAAGTAAGGTAGCATCAAGAACAGAGGACTGAGCCTTAGAGGGAAAAATCTTCACTTAGCTCCTTGTTCTGTTCCTTCTTATGGAAAGTAATACAGGAAAGGAGGATTTCCAACCACCCACTCCCATCCCTCTTAGTCGCCTTCTACAACACACATGGAATACATGGGCAGTATTCTTTCTCCCTATCCCCAAGGATAAAATATGACTGGTAAACTTAACTAGTTTAGGGATGTATAAATGTGGAAATGAATATTCTTATAGAGCCCACTGACTCAAAACAACCAGGCCAATGTACTGCATAACTTGTAGCTACACATAAACCTTTAATACTGATTAGCTAGCGAGAGACTATAACATTACTACTGCTACTGCTATTACTTTGGAAGCATTAGAAGATTATAAATGCATAAGGTAATCCTATACCATCATTTAAAAATTCCTAATGCTTCTAGATGCTAGTATAAGAAGAATTTGGCATTCATAAGCAAATATTGTACACATAATACAAGTAACTCTCTGGGGAGTATTTTGAACTATAATTAAGTATAGCCTTGGAGATTCTGTAAGATGGATTGGCCAGTGTTAAAAGAAAAGCAGCCAAGTAGAGTTCTCACATTTATGTTAATGAACTTTAAGGGTGTAAGAAAAACTCACAAAATCAAATACTGAAAAATATATCACATTAAAATATTCTTCATAGTACAATATTGTATAACACTGTAAGTCTAACAGGTATTACCAGACTCTGCTTACTCAATGTCACAAAGCGTGCAAGAAATCACTTTGGTGAGGCTTCATCATTGGGAGTAAAGTCTCATCAAAGAACTTCTTACTCTAAAGGAGTCTACATTTACTTGCTACTGAAAATAGCACAGACTGGGCAGCAGAAGCTTTTAGGAAAGTCCTGGGTAACACCAAGACTCTCACAGAAATTGGTCCTGGGGTAATTTTAGACAGTTATAAACTGCCAGGGTCTGACATATAAATTCATCATATATATATGTCCAAACAGAAAATGTTCTCTTACACACATTCTTCAGCGCTCCCAGATCCTTCACTCACTTACCCATCCTATGCCTCACTTCCACTTCCTTGGTTCCATTCACTGCCATGTCTACTCCCAGTTATTTAAGACACTTTACTTCCTCCAGGCTTTCTCCAATCAAACTCACACCCCAACTAACCTGTCACTCAACCTTACTTTTATTCACATTTACTCTCAACTTCCTCCCTTCACACACTCTTCCAAACTCATTCACCAACTTTTGAAGTTTCTCACTCGAATCAGCCACCAGTGTTGTATCACCAGCAAACAAAAACTGCCTCACTTCCAAGGCCTCATATCCCCCACAGACTGCATACTCACCCATCTCTCGCATTTCTCTCCTACACCATCACAACCATAAACAAACAACAATCATGGTGACATCATACACTCCTGCCCCAGACCGACCTTCACTTGGAACCATTCACTCTCCTCTCTACCTACCCATCACATACCTTACACCCTTAAAAAAATCTTTTCACTACTTCTTGCAGTTTTCCTCCCCAGTGTATATCATTAAGACCTTCCAGAAGACATCTCCATCAACCCTATCATATGCCTTCTCCAGATCCAGAAATGCCACATACAAATTCATCTTTTTCTCTAGTATTTCTCACACATTCTTTAAAGCACACACATGATCCACACATCCCCTACCACTTCTGAAACCACACTACTTCTCCCTTGTCTGATGCTCCGTACACAGCATTACCCTCTCAATCAATACCCTCCCAAGTACACTAAACAAACTTATACCTCTGTAGTTTGAACACTCACCTTTATACCCTATACATGCATTCTGCCAATTCTCAGGCATCTCACTATGGTCCATACTTGCGAAAATCCTTACCAACCAATTAACAACACAGTCACCCTCTTTCTTATTAAATTCAACTACAATACCATCCACTACAGCTGCCATGCCACAATTCATCTTACATAAGACTTCCCACCTCTTCTCCCTTCACTAAACCACTCTTCAAGACTCTCTCACTTTCCATACCACCCTGACCCAAACTCATCATGCAATTGCAATATTCCTTCAGAATACTAACTCCATAACCTCCTCACTTCATGACTACCTGTTACCACTTCCCCTTTTGCCCCCTTCACCAATGTTCCTATTTGTTCTCTTGTTTTTTTTGCACACTGTTATCTATCTATCTATCTGTCTATATCTCTGAGACACGTGGCCATGACAAAAGTCTCCATAACTGGTGAACTCCAGTATCACTACTTAGCCAATAGTGCCTCTCCCTGAACAGGCCAATGGCTGAGGGCAAATCTAGCACAGTCTTTCTGGAGGCTTTTACTTAATGTCCTGACCAATTACTTCTAACCTAATGTGTCAGCCTAATGTTTCAACCTATTACTCTACTAAGTGTTCCTACAACTTCTATCTATTGCTCCAAACATTTTGCCAAAAGGCAGGGCTACCATAGACTGTGCACCACAAGAAAATCTAAGCTATGAAAAATGAGTTGTTTGAGTCAAATCTCAAGTGTTGTGTGACAAGGATGGATTGTATGTTTGTGGACAGAATGCCAGCAGTCCATGTGTAGGTGAAGAAGAAATAAAAGACAGCTACCTGGGTCAAAGGAGTGCAACTTGACAACCACTGAAGAGTGGGCTTACTAAGCAGCCACCGCTATGTTGTGTGAGGTGGTTTGATCAAGCAAGTAATGAAAGGGTAAGGGAGATGTGTGGTAATAAAAAGAATGTGGTTGAGAAAGCAGAAGAGGGTGTGTTGAAATGGTTTGGACATATGGGGGGATGGGTGTTTCTTCGTCTGTTTCCTAACGCTACCTCGCTGACGCAGGAAACAGCGATCAAGTATAATAAAATAATATATAAAATAAATATATATATATATACACACACACACACACACACACACACACACACCAGCCTAGGCCAGGTACCCATTTAGAGACTATACCATACTTAAAGGTAATTATAAACAGGTAATTACACACACACATATGCTCTCACACTCACACACACAAATATATATGAATGTACAAACAGATGAACGCACATTGTTAACTATATTATTAAACTCTCCAAGGCAAAACCAACAGTTATCTTACTGAGCTGACCTGACGGTCTCATTGTGAGCTGTCAACTGATTTTCACAATGAGTCACCTGGGCTTGTAATACACTGATCTCAGCTTTAATCTTCTCCTCTGTCTGTCGTACCCCTTCTGCCTCCTGCTCCAGCTGTTGCAGATGAGCTACCTGTGATATACATTCCAGAGTCATAATACAGAATGGAACCATGAAATGAATCCTGCAGCAACACAAAAATCTGTTTATCAAATAAAGGGAAACATTATTATAAAGATTTCCTTAAGAGTTCTAGCTTGTGAGATGCAATTAATTTTTGATTAATGATAAAGCAATGCTAAATAACTTACAATTATTTCATTTCATTTGAGAAAAGAAACCTGGATGTTCTGACTCTATGAGAAACAAAGCTCAAGGGTTAAGGGGAAGAATGGTTTGGAAACGTGTTGGGAGTGAAGTCAGGGGTTAGTGAGGGGTCAAGAGCGAAGGAAAAAGTGGCACTACTGTCAAAGCTGGAGTTGTGGGAATGTGTGAAAGAGAGTAAGAAAGTAAGCTCTACACTGATGTGGGTAAAACTGGAAGGGATGGCAAGAGATGAATGAATATCACTGCTCATGCACCTTACCATAAGAAGAATGATGATGAGAAACAAGTGTTTTGGGAGCAGTTGAATGAATGTGTCAGCAGTTTTGATGCAAGACCCTGGGTAGTAGTGATGGATGACTCAAATGTTATGAATAATGTGAAAGTTAAAGGTATAATTGGAGTGCATGGGGTATTCAGTCACGTGAATGGAAATGAACAACTTGTGGAGCTGTGTAGTGAAAGAGAACAAGTGATGAAGAATACCTGATTTAAAAACAGGGATATACAAAAGTATAGATATGCGAGTAGGAAAGATGATCAACGGGCATTATTTTCTTACATACCAACTCATAGCAGTGTAAAAGAGACACTTCTGGATGTGAATATACTGAAGGGGGCAGCTGCTGGGGTGTCTGATCACTACCTTGTGAAGGCAGAGGGCAAAGATTTGTAAAAGTTTTCAGAAAACAGGAAGCATTCTGGGTGAGAAGAGGGTGGTTAGAGTGAGCTTGGAAAAGACACTTATGTCAAGAAATACTAAGAGATGCTGGGTGCAGAACGACAGAAAGGTGAGAGTAAACGAAGCTAGTGGTGTTCATGGGGAATGGGAGGTACAACTCCTATTCGGTACTTATCACTCCCCATAATAACTGCAAGTACGTCATCTGTGAGGCAAAGCATCCCTATCTTTAATTACTTACTCTATCAAACCACCTTACATCGCATAATGTCCTCAAACATTTCATTTCCAACACATCCATCCTCCTTCGCACAACCCTATCTATACCCCATGCCTTGCAACCATATAATACTGATGGAACTACTATTCCTTCAAACATACCTATTTTTGTCCTCTGAGATAACATTCTCTCTTTCCACACATTCTTCATCCCTCCCAGAACCTTCACCCTCTCTCCTGCCCAGTGACTCACTTTGGCTTCCATGGTTCCATTTACTGTCAAGTCTGCTCCCAGATATCTAAAACACTTCACTTCCTCCAAGCTTTTTCCATTCAAACTTACATCCCAACTAACTTGTCCCTCAACCCTGATGAACCTAATAACCTTGCTTTTATTCACATTTACTATCAAATTTCTCCTTTCACACACTCTTCCAAACTCAGTTACCAATTTCTAAAGTTTCTCACTCAAATCTGCCACCAGTGCTGTATCATTGGCAAACAACAATTGACTCACTTCCCAGGCCCTCTCATATGACCCCATCTGACTGCATACTCACCACTCTCTCCAAGACTCTTGTATCTACCTCCCTCACCATCCCATCAATAAACAAATTAAAGAAACATGGTGGCATCACACACCCCTGCCACAGACCAACATTCACTGGGAACCACTCACTCTCTTCCCTTCCTGCTCATGCACATGCCTTACACCCTTGATAAAAACTCACTGTTTCTAGTAGCTTACCTCCCACACCATATATTCTCAAAGCATCTCAATCAACCCTATCATATGCCTTCTCCACATACAAATCCATCTGTTTTTCTAAGTACTTCTCATACCCATTCTTCAAAGCAAACACCAGATCCACACATCCTCTACCACTTCTAACACCACACTGCTCCTCCCCAATCTGATGCTCTGTACAAGCCTTCACCCTCTATATCAATACCTTCCCATACAACTTACCAGATATACTCAACAAACTTATAACTCTATAGTCTGAACACTCACCTTTATCCCCTTTGCCTTTGTACAATGGCACTATACATGCACGTCACCATGATCCATACATATGTGCAATATCCTTACCAACCAATCAACAACACAGTCACCCCCTTTTGTAAGAAATTCAACCGCAATACCATCCACTCCTGCCGCCTTGCCGGATTTCATCTTCTGCAAGGCTTTCACCACCACTTCTCTCTTCACCAAACCACTCCCCATGGCTCTCTCACTTCACATGCCACTGTGAGGCAGAATGTAAAGACAGCTACCTGGGTCAGAAGAGCGCAACTTGACAACCCCTGAAGTCCTGACTCACTACGTAGCCATCACTAACCCCCCCAATAACCAGGTGGGCAGTCCTGGTAATATAACTCCCTGGTCGTTGGCTGCCTGACAACAACTACTTACCCTCCATGTATTTTGATTTCTTACAGTCAGAATGAAATCAGCCCAGTAAGACATACTCATCCACCTCAAGGGCCAAGTTGGGATGCCTAAATATTTGTGAATAAAACCAAAATAAGAAGGGAGAGATAGGTAGTCTGTCTGAGGAGAGAAACTTGGGATATTCTAGTGTTGAGAGTAATAAAGCTCAAATGGAAGGGAAAAGAATGGTTTGGTAATGTCTTTGGGGATACAGTCATGGGTTAATATGAGGCTGAGAGCTACGGAATGGGTAGCACAGGTGCTGAAGTTGTGGGGATGTGTGAAAGAGTGTAAGGAAGTGAACCCCAGATTGATGTGGGTGAAAATGAAAATGGATTACAAAAGCTGGGTGACTACTAGTGTTTTTGCACTTGGAATCAAGAGGACTGAGGAAGAAAGGCTAGTGTTTAGGGAGGTGCTGGACGAGTGTTTCTGCAGCTTTAATACAAGGTTTCAATGATGAGTGATTTGAATGTGAAAGTACGTAATCTGGCAGTAGTGGGCATAACTCGGGGTCATGGGATACCAATGTTAGAAGTCTGGTTCACAGGACAAAGGAATCCATTTTATGCTGTATACCTAAACCAAAAAATAAGTAAATAAGTAATGCCAAAAACTAATTTGATCAGTGCTCCAAAATTGAAGCTTCTTCTCATTAACTAGTCAAAATAAAATATATCATGCTGTTTTAATACACAGTAATGAAAAACAATGATTACCAAACTTACCTCTTGCTCTATCTGTTGAGCCAAATTCTCTTGCCTCTCTATTTCTGATGCAACATAAGCAAGCCGTGATTCATCTTCACGTGACCGACCCTCTAAATATGCAATTTCAGCTTCATACTGTAAACAAAGGATAAAAAATATACAATTTCTATAACTTTCTTGATATCCTTTTACTAATAATATGCTGATAAAAAAAAAATCTATGCATATTTCAAGTATAAAGTGCCATTATCTTCAAACATACACAAAAAACTTTGCTTCTGTACAGTGTGTTAAAAACAACAAATTAATATGACTATCCTGCTAAACAATAAGTTGCCCTCCACATACAATGATCACTGTTCATTCCCACACACTCCAAACTAATACCACCATCAGACACACACACGTGACCACAACCTTCAAGTTTTTAAAACAGAGTGATGACAGAGAGTGAACAGTTCTTCAAGGGATACAGGGGTAAAACAACCAGAAGACATTAAATGAAACTGAGGGAGAAACTTGTTAAAAAAAGAAGTGAGGAAGTACATATATAGTAAAAGAATGGTGGATGAATGGAATAAGATATAGTTAGTGAAGAAGGCATTCAGAAATCTAAGAAGTTGTATAACTGAAAATATTCAAGAGATGGAGCCCCATCAGTGGACAGCTGTCTCCCTGAACAGTGCAAACAAGTAATTACACACATTCATATTCAAAGACTCTATCTTTCTACACTACCCTTGGTTATGCAACTAACTCTTCTTTCATTTCACACTAACCTACATCCAGTGAGGGAGGAAAGCTGATAGAAGCAATGAGATAAACTGAAGGGAAAGGAAGAGAAACTAATATTTCCAACAACCAAAGGTAGAATGGACCACTCAGAAGCCTTCAACATAAAAAAACAAAATAAGGAAAAGTCTAAGGAGCCTGTTTGTGGATATGGAGCTGTGGTTCAGGGGCATTACACATGACAGCTAGAGACTAAGTGTGTGCGAATGTGGCCTTTCTTCGTATGTTCCTGGTGCTACTTCGCTAATGCCAGGAGCTGGGGAGGTTGGAAATCCCTCCCTCCTGTACTATTGTCCAAAAGAAGGAATGGATGAGAGCCATATGAGGAATTATTTTCCTCTATAGCTTAGTCATTTTATTCTGAATGAAGGAATGGACGAGAGCCATATGAGGATTATTTTCCTCTATAGCTTAGTCATCTTATTCTGAATGCTTCCTTACACACAAGGAAAACAGTTTACAAGAACAAAAAACATTTTTTAGGCTTTTCACTATCAACATCCAAGGCCACATGAATTTTAACAATGGTGAGAATTACTGTACTAGAGATGGGGACAATGGGGACACTAACCAAACCTCTTACTCTTTTAATCACTTCCTATAAAATGCTTAATAAAATACCATTGGGATGTCGACGGCAAAAGAGTTTCCATTGATCCCCGTCCTTACATGTCTCCCTCGCATACACCATTCCACACACATTCCTGTTTCTCTCCCTCCAGTACTCTTCCACTCTATTTTCCAATGTCACATGTGGTCTTCCTTTCTTCTGTCTGCCTGTCTATATCTCTGATGCCCGTCCCCTTCAGGAAGTCCCTTAAGGGGTGGCCACAGCAAGAGAATCTCTATAACTGGTGAACTCCAATATTGCTTCTTAGCCTTTAATGCCTCACCTTCTTCCTCTCTTAACATACAAATAACATTATTCAGTGCAATAAGAAATGCTGGCATTCTTACCTTAGTTATCTCCACTTGCTGATTGTTTAATGTGTCACGCTGCAGGTTGATAAGTTTGATAAGGTCACGGTACTTTCCATCAACAACAACCTGCTCCACTTTATTGTTATGGTTCAATCTCCCTCCATCATTACTAGCTTTAGGAGATTCCTGAGGTAAATCAAATCTAATTAACTCTCCCTAATCTCTTAATGTGAAATGAAAGGTTCAGTATAATTATTAGTAAAAATCAATATAAAAAACTCGAAACATACTAATGATACAGTCTAAGGGAAAGCAGCCCATGGTTAATAATGGTCAATCTTAGCCAAATCTTTACCAATAATTTACTACTATTCACCTTAAATATTCTAGTTGTTAGTCAAAATATCATCAAAAGTGAACTTCAAAAAAGCTGGTCACACTTTCATGTCACTGTAAAACTTTTCTAAAAGACTGAAAAAATATTTTGAGCCTCTAAACTGAGCCCTATGAGCATGAGGGAGTACTTTTCACAAAGGTCAAAACATCTTTATCTCCTGATTTTTCCTTAAAGCTTACCCACCTGGATTTACTTTTCTAACCACAGTACATGAATGTTAGAGGAAATGTAATGGTATATAAATACATACAATTAACCATTCTGGGTTGCAAAAGCATATGCATAAAAGTATCCATCAGGTCAAGAATTAACTTCCATCCGTTACTCAGCAGAATAATTAAAATATTTAAACCATGCAACAGTCTGAGGGGGTTGGCAGTGGATGGTATGCTCTGGTTTATGTGCGTTATACATGATAATTACAAAGTGTACTAATAAAGCCATTATGTATCTATTCCTGGCACTACTTCACTAAGGTGAGAATAGCAACTGTGTCTAAGAAATAATCTAGAACCATATGAGAACCACTGTAAACAAACAAAACATGAATAAAATGTTGGTTAAGCCAACCATCATATAAGTGAAAATTGTCAACACCATTTTGTGGCAGCTGATGCCAGTGCTGTCTTCAGGTATACTAGTTCTTAACCCACAAGAAAAGTACTTACGATTTGTGTGGAGGGAAACCTAAAAATAAAGGGCAAAAATAACCTCTTGGCCTTTATTTTGAAGGTCTGAATATGGAAGTAAAGATGCTGCAAGTCAATAATCTAGCTATTACGTGCAGCTTCAGCTAAAACGAGTCCAAGTGAATCTAACCTCACTTCCGTATCTTAACATCACAGGCCTGAGTGGGTTCTCATGTAGTTGCTGAGCCCTACAAACATGCATCACCAGGCATCATATGTTTCATGATGTTTAAAGTGGGATAAATCTTATGGATCCACTTCATTTCAGGGAGCACAACTGTGCCTTAAAAAATAAGTAGTGTTCTTTCAAATGCTTTTAAGGCTCTGTCTATGGGTTAGAAAATGTGTCAAAGACAGTATAATCAAGTTCCTCATATATAGGCTGTATGAAAGATATTTTTCCCACAGAAAAGTGTTATTTTTCCCACCAATATCCCATGAATCTTTTTCTTTCATACTCGTTGGCCATTTCCCACATCAGTGAGGCAGCACCAGGGACAGATTAAGAAAGGCTTCATTCACTCACATACATTTACTAGCTGTCATGTGTAATGCACCAAAACCACAGCCCCTTATCTACAGACCTTTCTGATATCATCCCTGGCTGCTACACATACCTTGATTCTGTTTGAAGATAGCAGTTTGTCCCTGGTGTGCGAAATCGTTCCAATTCACCCTATCCCATGCACGCCTTTTACCCTCCTGCATGTTCAAATCATAAGCACTAAAAATCTTAACTCCATGTTTCCATCTCTACTGCGGTCTCTTCTTCTCCTTGTCCCCTCCACATCTAACACATACATCCTCTCTGTCAACTTCTCATTCATTTTCTCCTAACGTCCAAGTCAGTTAAGCACACAGTCCTCATATCTCTCAATCATGCTCTTCTTATTACCATCTCTCTCTCTTACTCTATTATTTCTGTTTCAGTATCAAGCTTTTTTCTTTTGCATTTTTTCTCATATGTTGCTGATGTTATCTCACTAAGGCAAGAAATGTGGGAAAGTCAGAAAAAATTCTCATTTTACATAACATTGTCTCATCTGCAATCCGAATGAATACATTTTCTTGTACTTTATGTCTGATATTATCAGTTATGTCCTTCTGGCACATCCAAAAGGATATCTTTATTGACATGATTCTGTTTTCTACTTATCTTTAATGTTCTGTATTGCAACTTTCCTAAAACAATCTGTAATTTAATTTATCAAATTGCTTAGTAAAGTCGAAAAAACCGTACCAATTCTCTTTCCTCACAACAGCTTCATACATGGCCTTGGAAAGAGCTAGAAGCTGAGTTTGTGTAGTTTTCCCGGCACAAATTCTAGTTGGCCATCATTTATTTCATAATGTTAATCAAACATGCTAAATACTGTATGGTACCACACACAAATTAATACCAACCTTGTGACCACTTACCTTTGTTGGACTTCGCCGAGTGTGAGGAGACTTGACATTATGATTGGAAAGTGCTGTATCTGAAGAGGAGTTAAGTCGTTCATTGCAGTTGGGAAGGGTAATCTCGCTATTCACTGGTGGTTCTTCACTAGTCCCACGTCGACCTTCCGATGCCAATTGGTCCATACTCCCCCTTTCCTGGTTCATCTTAAGTTGTGTATCTGAATTAGTTTTCCCAACACTATTATTTAAATTCTCTGACTGTAATACCTCTCTTGTGATATCACCTTTTACACCATCTTCTTTTCTAGAATTTGTTTCACCTTGCCTTGAATTTGGTTCCTCATTCAATGGTCTAGAAGGGTATTTTTCATGACTGGCACTTCCTGGTAATTCCTCAGTGTTACTATGTCTTACTGGGGCATTCTTAACTGGGCTGCTGGAACGTCCACTCTTAATATTATTTAGAGGATTAATAGAATTTAAGTTTGGTGGATTGACTGTATAAGGGCGTGTTGGTGATGGGTGGCGTGTGGGTGATGGGCGACGTGTAGGTGAGGGATGACGTACAGGTGAAGAATGAGGTGAGGCAGTGACCTGATGAGGATTAGGCACTTTGCTTGTTGAATGTGGCACTTGTGTTACTGGTGGAGGAGGTGGCTGTTTTGTAGGTGATATTTGTGTAGCAGGTGCTGACTGAGATACATTTACAATTTTCCTTGGTGATCCATGAGATGGAGTAACCTTGTTTGGAGAAGAAGAGGGAGGTGGTGGGTGGCGATATGGGGGAAGCTCTCGCGGTCCTGCTATGTGTGGTGGCTTTGGGCCATTATACACAGGGGAAATCTGACTAGGAGGGGGGCCACGTGTGGCATACTGAGGACCTGCAGGAAGGCCAATGTTACCTTGATGTGTATAGTTCGGGTATGGAGCTCTTCGACTATCACTATAAACAGGTTCCGTCCTCACTAATGACTGAGCGTCATTTCGCTGGTCTCTTCTACCTGTCGAATACGGAGGCTCACTAGTTGGAGCTGGTCGAGTTGGTGACTGATGGATGGCTGCAGCATTTGATGAGTGAGATGGTGCCAGAGGGGCTTGAGGACCAGGCCGAGGCGCGCTCCAGTGACTAGTGGTAGCCCGAACATTATCTACTCCTACTCTGGTAGAGGCTGATGGAGGTGGAGGGGGATTACCTCGAACCACTTCATATGGTGGAGGTGCAGGCGGTCTCCATGTGACTGCTCCGGGTTTTTGATCTGCCTTACTTCCTTCACCTGTCCATCCCTGCCCCTCCCAATGTGTCACTGGTGGGGTGGGGTAAACTAGGTCTGTATGACGAGGGCCAGGAGGAGGCTGCACAGTCTGTAGAGTAGGTGGTCCAGCAAGAGGCTGAGATGGGGAACCCACCTCTTGTCGCCGAAGCTCTGCATGACCACCACTAAAGGTAAGAGATTTCTTTAGATCTTTATGAATATGAGGAGACTGTCTAGGTCGGTCATGCAAAGCCTGTGAGCCGAGGGGGACTGATGGCCTGCTGGGTGGCTCCACTCTCTGGGGGCCACCAGGTCGAAGGGCAGTCGGGCCATTCGGTGTCTTAGGATCGAGAGCTGATCGTTGAAGGATGAACTGAACATCATTGGAGTATTCTCCCCATTTCATAAGAATCTGGTGGAAAAAAAAATTTATAAATCAAGGATTCAAACCTATTTTATTAATGAGAATGAAAAAACAAAGTAAATGGAACAAAATATGAAAAGACAGAAAAAAAGAAAGTGGGAAAACATAAAATCTGTCCTGCCTGCCAAATCTGAAACCTACATTTGTAGGTAAAGCCATCATCTGCAAAAGCCAGAAGCTCAAATACAATTTTGGCAATTTATTAACCATGAACATACCTACGTTAAATGAGCTATTTCATTAGCAGAAACAGAGATACCCAGAGGAAGTGGAGTGCATTAGTTACATTAGCATGAAATGAAACTATGGGTGGTGAAGTAAGCTGCTGGGTTGGTGAGGAGGCTAAGATTCCAGAAGCAATGAGAAGTGTGTTGAAAGATTTATTCTCTTTCTTTCAAAAGAGTGGCTATTCTATTGTGCACTCCCACCCCATCCTGTAGGCAGTGGCACAAAGGAGGAGGAGGAGGAGGAGGAGGAGGAGAAAGAAGAAAGAAGAAAGAAGAAAGAAGAAGAAGAAGAAGAAGAAGAAGAAGAAAGAAGAAAGAAGAAAGAAGAAAGAAGAAGAAGAAGAAAGAAGAAGAAGAAAGAAGAAGAAGAAAGAAGAAAGAAGAAAGAAAGAAGAAAGAAAGAAGAAGAAAGAAGAAGAAAGAAGAAAAAAGAAGAAGAAAGAAGAAGAAAGAAGAAGAAGAAGAAGAAGAAGAAAGAAGAAAGAAGAAAGAAGAAGAAGAAGAAGAAAGAAGAAAGAAGAAAGAAGAAGAAAGAAGAAGAAAGAAGAAGAAGAAGAAGAAGAAGAAGAAAAGGTGTGAAGCATTTATTTCCACGGAAAAGCACTAGAACACTCCCAACTGAACCACTTCATAACCACCAACCCCCAAGTAAAAATAAAGAGCTTACCCCAGCATCACACTACAGTAATCTCTTCTCACAGATCCCCTAATCCAAACAAATATAATACTAACAAAACATACACGCACACAGAACTGAAACACTACGAAAAAACCATCCCCCCAAGTTAGTCTTATACTCTAACCCATCAAAACCATAAAACACACAGCTATCAGAAGCCACACTCTGATGTCTGATCAATATCTTGTGCAGACAAAGGTGAAAATTTGTAGAGATTTTCAAAAAAGACAATGTCGGTGAGAAGACGGTGGTGAGAGTTAGTGAGCATGGAAAAGAAACTCGTGTGAAGAAATACTAAGAGAGACCGAGTGTAGAAGAGCAAAAAGTGGGATTAATAAAGCAATGGGAGTGGGTAAGGAACGGGAGTTATTTGGGGAAGCAGTGCTGGCATGTGCAAGAGATGCACGTGGCATGCGAAAGGTGGGAAGTGGTTATATTAGAAAGGGTAGTGAAAGGTGGGATGAAGAAGGAAAGTAGCGAGTGAAAGAAAACAGAGAAGCATTTGGACTACTTACAAGGAAGAAGTGCAAATGATTGAGGGATGTATAAGACAAAGTGGCAGGAGGTCAAAAGGAAGGCTCAAGGGTTGAAAAAGAGGACAAAATAGTTGGGGTGAGCAAGTATCAATAAACTTTAGGGAGAATAAGAGGCTGTTAAGAAAGGAAATTGATAATGTGAGGAAAACAAGAGAACAAATAGAAACATTTGTGATGAGGCCAAAAGGGGACATGGTAACAGGTAATGATGAAGTAAGGAGATGTAGTGAGTATTTTGAAGGTTGACAAAGAGGATATATGTGTCACAAGTGGGGGGAACAAGGAGAAGCAGGAGACCAAATTGAAGGTGGAAGGATGGAGTGAAGAAGATTTTGAGCAACCGGGGCTTGAACGTGCAGGAGGGTGAAAAACATGCATGAAATAGAGTGAACTGGAACGATGTGGTATACTGGGGTCGGTATACTGTCACTGGACTGAAAAAGGGCATATGAAACGTCTTGGGTAATCCATGCAAAGGTCTGTGGGGCATGGATGTGGAGAGGGAGCTGTGGTTTCGGTGCATTACACGACAGCTAGACTGAGCGTTAGCAGATGTAACCTTTCTTCATCTGTTTCCTGGCAATACCTCACTGACGCAAGGGGTGGCGATACTATTTTCTGTGAGGCAGGGTGGCGCCAGAAATGGATGGAGGCGAGCAAGTATGAATATGTACATGTGTATATGTATGTGTATGTATATATGTGTATATATGAGTGGATGGGTCTTTCTTCGTCTGTTTCCTGGCGCTACCTCACTAGCGATGAAAATGGCAATCAAGTATAATAATAAATAATACATATATATATATATATATATATGTGTAAAAAATTGTAAGTATACATACTGCAGTTAGGATATTTCCTCAAGAACAGCTAAAAAGCTTACACTTCACTAAAACTTGCATCAAACTTCCCTTGCACACCACCTGTAGCACAGGTAGTAGACGGTACTGAGAGGTGGCAACAAAGATGAGTCCTGCATGCTGACAAAGATGCTACTAAAGGGCCTGAGTGATGGTTGGGTGGTGTGAAAGGCCTAATGGGGTATATAACGTGGTCCATGAATGTTAAACTTACCACACAATTTAAAACTGTGGCACAAACATTGTTTCATTTGAACTAAGCTGCAGCTGATGGTAAACCATCAAATGATGTATACTGCAACATGAGGGATATAAGACCTTAAAGTAATGTTGCACTGTAATTATTTCCAATGCATTTAAGACAATTTACTAATTCTTTATACTGTCATATTTTATCTCCATTCTAAAAGCTCCCTGTACCTACACATGACATGCAAAGATTTCAAAAAATATGAGTTGAATATAGACACTGAAGTAAAAGGTACTGGCATAAAAAATTAACATAACTACAAATATCTAAGTCCAAACAGGTAGATAAAATTGAAAATCATACATCTTTTTGATCTACTGGGACAGACTTACCTTTAATGGGTACTCATTAGGTGCTAAGAGGCGTTCATTGTTACGCCACCGTTCAATAAGAGTGAAACGGCCTGTCTTTCCTGTGGCATGGGCAAGCGCATACACTACATCCTGAAATAAAATGCTTTCTAAATTAGTACAGGCACATAAATAAAAAAAAATCTATAAATACATATATATTTATCACTAATTCTGACCCTTTCTTCCACAACTATTGCTTTTTCATGACAGATGCCAAATGGTTTAACCCAGTAAGCAGGAACTATGCAACAATGATGTTACGTCAAATTTCAACTTCATGGGTAATAATACATCCCCCACAGCAAGGCTTGAGAAAAGCCACCAGTATAAGAGCAATAAGCCAGGAATTCTCTGAGGAAAAACAGAAGATAAAGATATTTGATATCTTTTACAACAAAAAATTGTTTGTTAGTAATCAAGCAAGTCAAAAACTTTCACAAAACAAACATAAACACATGCATTATAATAAAAACTAATAGTTACTGAAAGAATATTCTTTTCTTTTCTTTTCCTTCTTTTTTTTTTTTTTTTTTTTTTGCTCCAGTCACGGACAAAAGTCCACATCAAGGCCGGGCCCTAATTGAAATATAGAGAGAGTTGAGAAATTGGGAAA
>JAYMFT010403481.1:0-18755 GCA_038088735.1 Panulirus argus | reverse complement strand
GAAGTGAAGTGTTTTAGATATCTGGGAGTGGATTTGGCAGCAAATGGAACAATGGAAGCGGAAGTGAGTCATAGGGTGGGGGAGGGGGCGAGGGTTCTGGGAGCGATGAAAAATGTGTGGAACGAAATAACGATATCTCAGAGAGCAAAAATAGTTATGTTTGAAGGAATAGTAGCTTCAACAATATTACGTGGTTGCGAGGCATGGGCTATAGATAGGGCTGTACGAAGGATGGTGGATGTGTTGGAAATGAAGTGTATGAGAACAATATGTGGTGTAAGGTGGTTTGATCGAGTGAGTAATGTAAGAGTAAGAGAGACATGTGGTGATATAAAGAGTGTGGTTGAGAGAGCAGAAAAGGGTGTGTTGAAATGGTTTGGACATATGGAACAAATAAGTGAGGAAAGGTTAACAAAGAGGATATATGTGTCAGAGGTGGAGGGGACAAGGAGAAGCGGATGACCAAATGGGAGGTGGAAGAATGGAGTGAAAGGGATCTTGAGCGGTCGGGTCCTGAACATGCAGGAGGGTGAGAGGCGGGCACGGAATTAGAGTGAAATGGAACGATGTGGTATACTGGGGTCGACGTGCTGTCAATGGTCTGAACCAGGGCATGTGAAACGTCTGGGGTAAACCATGGAAAGGTCTGTTGGGCCTGGATGTGGATAAGGAGCTGTGGTTTCAGTGCATTACACATGACAGCTAGAGACTGAGTGTGAGCGTATATGGCCTTTACATCTGTTTCCTTGCACTACCTCGCTGACGCATGGGGTGGCGATGCTATTTCCTTTGGGACAGGGTGACATCAGAAATGAGATGGAGGCGGGCAAGTATGAATATGTACAAGTGTATATGTGTATATGCATGTGCATGTATATCTATGTATATATGTATATGTATGTATTGTACATATATGTGCATGTATGTATATATAAGGGTATGTGAATGAATGAATCTTTCTTCATCTGTTTCCTGGTGCTACCTCACTAATGCAGGAAAAAGCGATCAAGTATATTAAAATAAATATAATAACTGTGTCTGAGAGAGAAGTAAGAAATTAGGACAGGTACTAGCTAGACATTTTCATCAATGATGTAAGGTTTGTGTGCAAGCAGGAAGAAAGGAGAGTGAGTGGTTCCAAGTGAAAGTTGGTCTTTGGCAGGAGTGAGTGATGTCATCATGGCTGTTTAATCTGTTTGCTGATGGGATGGCCAAAGAAGCAAATGTAAATGCAACAGTCTTTGAGTGAGGGGTAAGTATGCAGTCTGTAGAGGATGAGGAGGGTCCAGGAAATGAGTCAGTTGATTTTTGCTGATGACACAGCAATGGTGGCAGATTCGAGGATTAACTGCATGAAGTTGGTGACTGAATTCAAAAGAATAAGTGAAAGGAGAGCTGAGAGTAAATGTGAAAAAAGTAAGGCTTGGCAGGATAGAGGGACAAGTTAGTTGGGGTGTACATCTGCACAGAGAAAATTTGGATGAAGTGAAGTAATTTAGATAACTAGGAGTGGACATGGCGGAAAATGGGAACATGGAAGAGGACGCGAGTCATAGGATGAGTGAGAAGACAAAGGTTTTGAGAGCATTAAGAAATGTGTAGAAAGAGATGTCATCATCTGGGAGGGCAAAAATTAGTATGTTTGAAGGTACAGTAGTCCCAAAATTGTTGTTAGGATGCAAGGTATTGGCTATAGATGAGAATGTGCAGATGAGTGTGGATGTATCAGACATGATATGCATAGGAATATATGTGGTGTGAGGTGTTTTGATCGAGTAAGTAGTAAAAGGGTAAGTGAAAGGGAAGGTAAAAAAAGAGTGTGACTAAGGGAGTTGAAGAGGGTGTGCTGAAATGGTATGGACACATGGAGAGAATGAGTGAGGAATAGTTGACAAAGAGGATTTATGTGTCAGCAGTTGAGGGGACAAGGAAAAGGGGGAGAACAAATTGGAGATGAAAGAATAAAGTGAAAAAGATTTTGAATAATCAGGTCCCGAATATACAGGAGAGTGAAAGGCATGCATGGGATAGAGTGAACTGGAACACTGTGGTATCCAGGGGTGAACTGGGATGATGTGATATACAGTGGGTGATGTGCTGTCAATGAACTGTGGTATGTGAAGTAAGCAGGGGAAACCATGGAAAGATCTGTGGAGCCTGGTTGTGTTTAAGGGGGTTTGGGTTTGGTGCACAGACAGAGGATGGATATATGTGGCCTTTCTTTGTTCCTGGTGCTACCTTGCTAAGACAGAAATGGCAATCACGTATGAAAAAAAATACACACAACATAACAGCCCTTATCACAAAAGATATTGATAAGACCTCTGATGCTGTCTGGAATGAAGGCTCGAGGTACAAATTAACAACCCAGTTTGCACAAACTAACTCTTCACCTGAACTTCCATCTCCCACAATAAGAAAACTTTTGTGTGATCACTTAAACCGAACAATGTGTATTAAAAAAAAAAATATTCAAACTACTTTCCCTTTGATGCCGATGTACATCAAGGTTCTATGGTGGCCTCTAAACTAAACATACCATACACAAAAAATCTACCTGAACTTTTATATGATGACTCCATGGCTACAATATGCAGACAATATTGTACAATTAATAAGAGCTAATACCACAACAAATATCACCCAAAAAGCTCAAAAAGGGGTTGACCACATTTCATTATGGGAGCTAAAATGGAGAATAAAATTAAAACCTGCTAAAATCTACATTTCCCATTTCAATGTAAGACAGAAACACAAACTAATTAATGTTTTCCTTAACTACCATGCAAACCTTCATTCCCCCATCCCCCATCACACTCATCAACACTGTGCTAGCTACACCTAAAGTATGACGTTTATTTGAAAACAAACCTACACCTTCAAATCTAAGGTGGCTATTGCAAAAAGCTGAAAAGATTCAGAGATGGAAAAGTTAAAACCAAACTGCATCTTTACAGAGCTCTAATTCAACCTCTAATAACATACACTCCTGCAGCACTAGAACAGGCAGCAAAAACACACATCTGTACCTTTCAGGTCATTCAAAATAAAGCACTAAGATGGATTTCTAATTTCACTGGGACCACAGAAGCACATGAGAGCAAAACTAACACCCCTAAACACCTACTGGACATTTCTTTCTGACAAGATAAACAGAATGTTCTGAGATCCATCATAACTCCTGGATGATATTCTTCAGTAATCTCATAAACAACCTTAATAACATCTTCAACAGACCTGCCAGAAACTACCATGACCTATTTTACCTAACCAAGCAACTACAATTCTGAATAACATACCAACCCCAAATCCTTACAAAGTCACAGTTGGCATGTTCAGTGACCAGCGTACTAAGCACAAACAATCCTCTCTATGCACATCCTCCTAAAAAAAAAGATAAAAAAAAGCTGATCTTGCCACTCTTCCTTCCAGTTCTCTGACAGGTCTTTTCTACCATAATCATTCATTCATTAGGAGGACTCTCCTCTAAAAATTTTGAACACTGAACTCAATAATGAACAATCACTATGATCAGCTCAGAGTTTGTGCAAACATTCCTCTAATCAAACAGAAAGCAGCTATCATATACAGTACTTTCCATTTTTGATAACAACAATATTATGTTTTCCCATGGTTGACATGCTTTGTACTGATACACTCTTCCTTCCAGTTCTCTGACAGGTCTTTTTTACCATAATCATTCATTCATTAGGAGGACTCTCCTCTAAAAATTTTGAAAACATTCCTCTAATCAAACAAAAAGCAGCTATCATATACAGTACTTTCCATTTTTGATAACAGCAATATTATGTTTTCCCATGGTTGACATGCTCTGTGCTGATACACAAGTCTAACAACACAGAATTCTGACACTGCAGTAAAGCATACTAATGCACTATCCAAATTATGACTATCTGAATTTGAGGAAAAAAGTTAACACAGTTCATAAACAGTGAGCAACCAATATCCAGTCATTCTGAAAAGATGGTAAATAATCTGTTATACAGTATACTTCAATTTCCCTTTTGGTAGGATCTACACACCCTTCCCCATAAGTTAACTGTACAGAATATAACTGGTAGTTACACTGAGAATGTGGAGAGTAGATAAGGTATTGCATGAACCATCTTACAATAAAGAGAGTCAGAGAATCTTATAAACAGATGAAACAGCTGCTTATCTTCATAAACATAATAATATGATAAAGAAATTTTTCTTTACTAATTAAACAGATAAAACAAATAATAAAATAAGTAAATAAATGAATTACTAAACAATAAATACTTTCAGACTTTAACTGCTTGACACTGCACTGGGAGTGAAAAGTCATCTTTGGCATGGCAATATCATCATTAGCTGAAAATAGGAAGTACAGTCATTTTGAGGAACTTGCTCCAAAGGATTCCATCATTGCCCTACTTCTGACTGTAGCACAGCCTTGAAGCTGCACAAACCCCCAAAATGAGGTTTTGGAGTTAAATATAATCATAATGATAACATCAAATAAAGTCTTTAAATATTCAGAAAACATCTCAGCTAATATATCTTTAACATGTACTGGACACATGGAATAGATGATAACGATTTACCTTTAGGTGCCAACGATTCGAACCCCAGTCCTACCGCGTGGCAGGCCAGTATGTTACCATTGGACTACGAGGCGACAAAAGCTTTCCATCTCAGACCACCCACTGGTCCATGAGATTCCCCATCACATCAGGTGACCTGAGAGGGTAGGGAAAGCCCGCACCCACACGGGTCATAAGTAGCATCAAATCAATCCCCCAGGACTACGGTAAAAATTTATATATCTTTAACATGTACTAGACACATGGAATAGATGATAACGATTTATCTTTGGGCAATGAGGATTCGAACTCCGGTCTTACTATATGGCACGCTAATGTGCTACCATGGATCACACGGCAACAAATGCTTCTTGTCTCAGACCAACCAATGGTCTGTAAGATCCCCATCGAGTGACCTGAGAGGGTAGGGAAAGCCTTGAGCCCACACAAGTCATTAGTAGCATCAAAAACAATCCTCTAGCACAATGATAAGAGTTTCTGTATATGCAATATGCACTAGAAGCATGGAATACATGATAACAATTTACCTTTGGGTACCATGGATTTGAACCCTGGTCCTACTGCATGGCAGGCCAGTGTGCTACTACCATTAGACCATGAAGCAACTAAAACTTTCCATCTCAGAACAACAAATAGCCTATGAGATCCCATCACATCACATGACCTGAAAGGATAGGGAAAACCCGCATCCACAGAGGTTGTAAGCAGCATCACATAAGTTACCCAGCACCACAATAAAGTTTAAAGATCTTTAATATGTACTGGACACATGGAATTAGTGATGCTACTCAAGATCTATGTGGGCGCAGGCTTTCCTACCCTAGGTCACATGATGTGACAAAGGATCTCATAAACCATTGGTTGGTCTGAGATGGAAAGCATTTATTACCTCATGGTCCTATGGTACCATACTGGCCTGCCATGCAGAAGGACCTGGGTTCAAATTCTTGGTGCCCAAGGTAAGCCATTACCATCTATTCCAAACGTCCAGTACATGTTAAGGATATATAAACTTTACCATAGTGCTGGGGAATCAAATTGATGCTGCGTGCGACCCCTGTGGATGCAGGCTTTCCCTACCCTCTAAGGTCACGTGATGTGATGGAAGTTCTCATGGACCATTGGTTGGTCTGAGAAGGAAAGCTTTTGTCACCTCACGGCCCAATGGTAGCATACCTGCTTGCCAAGCGGTAGGACCAGGGTTCGAATCCTTCGTGCCCTGAGGTTAATTATCATCATCTATTCCATGTATCCAGAGCATGTTAAAGATGATTAAACTTTACCATAGTGCTGGGAGATAGATTTGATGCTACTCACGACCCCAAAGGGCGTCTGCTTTCCCTAACCCTCTCAGGTCACATGATGTGAAGGGGGACCTCAAGGACCACTGGTTGGTCTGAAATGGAAAGCTTTTGTTGCCTTGTGGTCCAATGACAGCATACTAGCCTGTTACACAAAAGGACGGGTTCGAATCCTTGGTGCCCAAAGGTAAATTCTTATCATTCGTTCCATGTGTCCAGTACATGTTAAAGATATATAAATTTTACCATAGTGCTTGGGGATTAACTTGATGCTACCTATGACCCATGTGGGGATGGACTTTCCCTACCCTTTCAGGTCACATGATGTGATAGGGGATCTCATGGACAATAGTTTGGTCTGAGATGGAAAGCTTTTGTCGCCTCATGGTCCAATGTTAGGATACCAGCTTGACATGGTAGGACCGAGGTTTGAATCCTCAGCATCCATAGGTAAATCGTTATCACCTCAACTAATCTTAATGGAGCTCTAATGCCTTTGGAAGTACTATTATAAGATAAATAGGTTACCATTTATATTAAGAACTTTCTGACTCCTTTCTTTAGTTATTAGCCTATCATACTTAAAATTCCTATCCAAGATTCTCATATTCCAATTCACTGTCACTTTTTAATATACTTGTCCAGGATTGCCAATTTATTAGATTCACATTTCAGCTTAAATATTTACTTATTTTTACAACTAGTTAGCAATGACTGTTTACACCTATACTGTGTTCTATTGTAAATTCAATGTAACTTACAGCTACAGCAGTGTATGGAGGTAAGGTGCCAGGACCCGTCACAGGTGGAGATGTCTGTGCTTCAATGTCTGACATAAGAGATTTCTGAATTTTCTGAATCTCAATGAGATCATGTGCTGACGACGTTGGAGGTCGTTGGAGGTCATCAAGGACAGTGTCAGCATTGAGACCTACTTCATCTGGAGATGACCCACTAGGAAATATATTTGCCATCTGATAAAAAAAAAAATTATGAGTACATATTCAATAAATCTATGAAAGGAAACAAGACAAAAAAATGTGTAGCATTATCCACATTACCAACAACATTTACATCATTTCTGAACATTTGTATAATGATGAGCATGCACTGAAATACTAAACAGACAAAAGACAAGAAGACAGAGAAAAAAAAGCATGAGAGACAAATCACATATATATTTGCCAACAAACAAAATAATATGTACCTCTAATATATCATTAATAACACTCTCTCTAAGATAATCATCGTTGTGGTTGTGTAGGGCAGTAGGAAAGGAAGAAGTGGCAGTAGTAATAGATGGTAAGGATCCATCTGGAAAACTACTGCTAACTGGCCCCAAGACATTCAGACCCATTGTTGACTTAAATGATGGCAGTGTGTTTGTAGTTGTGGTTGACATAGATGATGCTGAAACTGATACTCCAGTAGAACCACCCAACCCAGGTCCACTAAGAGATCCTGATACAGGTCCAGAACCAGCAGGGTGAATATTGTTTACTCCTATGCCACTTTGAGAGGATGAAGAAGGCTGAGATATCATGTGACTCTGCGAAGGGAAGCTTCCTTGACCACCCATCACTGAAGTTGGTGTGCCAGGTGCACGAAGTTGTGGGGTCATACCCAAACGAGGACCTGTAAAAAATAAAGTCTTTTAAATTATTTTCTTTACTGTAATCATACATGGATGACTTGTCAGTTTGTAATTGTTCTGGGGAACACAAGGAATGTAATAACTATGACAGCTGAAAATATACACTTCTTGCTCTTAAACGAGCTATGATCTTGCCACCAATCAAGAATTACTGTGAACATACCTCCTGTGCCATTAAGGAGTTAACCCTTAAACTACTAGGGTTGCTTCACTTCCTTACCCTAAAAACTAGAAAAATTCTGGAATTTTCAGGTTTCTATCTATCTACCTATACCCCTGAAGCCCGTTCCCTTCAGGAACTTCCAACAAAGTATGGTCACAGCAAAAGAGTCTCCACTTATCCCTGTCCTTACATGCCTCCCTTGCATACACCATTCCAGCATTTTTCCTCATCTTCTCTCCCTCCAGTATTCCTCCACCCAATTTTCCCATGTCACAGGTGGTCTTCCACTCACACCAACCACTTAATTGTACTATTACACACTTTCCTTGTAAACTCCCAGTCCTGCATTCTTTCCACATGCCCAAACCACCTCAGAGCATTACATTTCACCCATTCTACCACTCCACAATTCCCTTTCTTTGCATTCCTTGCCATACCACATCTTTCATACACCCTTTCATTTCTTTCTCCATTCCATCTAGTCAAACCATTTGCTCTTCTCAAATAGCTAATTTCCACAGCCTGGATTCTTGACCTCTGTGCCTCATTCCACGTCCATGTTTCGGCTGCTAAGGATGCCAAGTGCACTGCCTGCCAGAAACAGGGACACTTCACTAAGATGTGCAGGTCTACCATGAAAAATCGGACCGGGTCTCCAGCATCATCTTCATGGTCAAGTGGACCCTGCCCTTCGTCATCTACCAAGTCACACATTGGCTGCCATCTTGTGGGTGCCACCTCAGATAACGAGTCCCCCACACCTGTCATTGACTCCCTGTCCTTCGGTGACATCTCATCACGTCTCCAGCTAATCCCCGACACAGGTGCAGACATTACAGTGATTGGCAACACACACTTGGATGCACTCCACATACCCTGGTCAAGACTCACCTCCACCCATGACGGATGTCTTAACACTTCGCCTCGGCAACAGGTCATGCCTAGTCACCATACATGTTCACGAGGGTATCCAGACTGCCCTCCTCTCCCGTGGACATTGCTGAGCCCTTGCCATAGTACCACCAGACCTCCCAAAGCCCATCCTCAAGGTTACACATGTCAACAGATGTTCCCAGGTTCCTGCCTCTGCCATTACATCGCCCGCAGCTCCCAAGGACTATTTTCCCCGCCACCAGCGACGTCCTCGTCTCCAAGGTGGATCTGCAGACTCAGCCACTAAAGAAAACAGCAGGTCCTCCAATGCAGATCCACCTGAAACCCAGCGCTACACCTTTTGCTGTACATATGCCTAGGCCCATTCCGTTCGCCCTCAGGGATAAAGTGAAAGAAGAACTCGACTCCCTAGTACAACAAGGAATCATCATGCCTGCAGGCGACGAACCCTCCGAGTGGTGCCACCCCATGGTCCTCGTACCCAAGGCCAAAAGTGTCCGCATCACTGTGAATCACACCCACCTAAACTCTCAGGTCGCCCGCCCTACACACCCATCGCCTACGCCCCATGACGCCATCCGCAGCATCTCTCCTACTGCAAAGTACTTCATCATAGTAGACGCCCTACATGGCTACTGGCAGATGGAGTTAGCAGACGAGGACCCTCATCTGACCACGCTCATAACTCCGTACGGAAGGTTCCAGCACTGTCGTGGCCCGACAGGATTTTCGGCAACAGGTGATGCCTACTGTCTCTGTGGAGATATGGCCCTACAAGGCATCTCCAACTCTGTGAAGGTCGTAGATGACATCCTTCTGTTCGACGAGGATCTCCCTTCCCACCTACAACACACACACCAAATGCTGACCAGGTGCCATCAATACGGCATCAACCTCAAAAAGGAAAAGTTCACCATAGCTGGCCCTCAGGTTAACTTCTGCAGTTACATCACATCACCTGACGACATCGCAGCAGACAAGGTATCCACTATATGTGACTTCCCTACAACATCCAACATCACAGACCTCAGGTCATTTATGTGTCTCGTCAATCAACTCACCGACTTCACTCCAGATATCTCAGCTGCAGCACAGCCCCTACGCCCGCTCATGAGCCCCAAACACTCTTTCATCTGGACCCCCGACCATGAGCAAGCCTTCATGAAGGTCAAGGCAGCTCTGACTTCACCACCTGTCCTGGCACCCTTCAACCCAGCCTTGCCCGTGATCCTGTAAACAGACGCCTCACAGCTGTAAGCACTAGGCTACTCCCTACTTCAAGACAACGGCTATGGTCGGATGCGTTTCATTCAGTGTGGCTTGTTTTCTCACAGACACAGAAACTCGCTACCCCACCACAGAGGCGGAGTTACTTGCAGTCGCTTGGGCCATGGCTAAGTGCCGCCTATACCTGTCTGGTCTTCAACATTTCACCTTTATGACTGACCATTGCCCCCTGATACCTATTCTCAACCACTACACCCTGGATGCCATTGAGAATCCACACCTACAACACCTCAAGGTGAAAGTGGCCCCCTACATCTTCACCGCAGTCTGGCGCACGGGGTGACAACTCTGTATACTGGATGCCCTGTCTCGCTCCCCGACCAGCTGCCCTACACCTGAAGATGAGGAAGACTGCACCACCTCGACTGCCGACGTCAGATGCATTGTTGCCAGCACCGCCACTTCCACCAACGACCAGGCAACAGGACCCATCCTCGAAGAGGATAGGACCCTACAGGAGCTCTGCACCACTGCATCCAAGGATCAACACTACAGTCACCTCATCCACTACATCTCCAACGGTTTTCCCACCAACCACTACGACCTCCGTGTCTCCGCCCTCCCATATTGGAAATTACAGGACAGCCATTACGCGAATGGAGAATCATTGTTGTACGGGCCCCGGATCGTTATCCCTGCAGCCCTCCGTAGATGCACCTTGGCTTGCCTCCATGATAGCCACTAATGGATCGAAGCTACTCAACGTCATGCAAGACAGACGGTATTTTGGCCAGGCATCAACGCTGATATAAAGAGTACAGTAGAAGCCTGTGACGCCTGCCAACAGCTTCTCCCCAGCCAGCAACAGGAACCTTACATGTGCGACGACAACCTGTCCCGGCCCTTCGAAAGTGTGTCAGCTGACTTCTTTCAAGTCTCAGGGAAGTCATTCCTTGTTATTGCTGATCGACTCTCAGGCTGGCCTGTAGTTGTTCCCTGTGGATGTGATACGACAGCAGCCAGAGTCACAAGAATGTTCTGTGTCTACTTCCGTGAGGTTGGTGTCCCACTCCGCTTATGGACCGACGGAGGTCCTCCATTCTCCAGCCAAGACATCTAACGCTTTACCAACCGCTAGGGCATTCACCACCTCATTACTTCTCCACATCACCCTCATTCTAACGGACACGCAGAAACGGCAGTAAAAGCAGTCAAACATCTTATCCTTAAGAACGTCCCGTTAGGAAACATTGACTGTGAAGACTTTGATAGAGGACTGCTGGAGCTACGGAACACCCTGACCTCTGCTGGACGCTCCCCTGCACAGATTCTCTATGGCTGCCCTCTACGCACCTGTGTTCTGGCCCACCCCATCATTCACGGACGAGTAGCAAACTAAGACTGAGGACTATGACTGTCGTACTGCCGCCCACACCGACCAGGTCACGAGCCGCTACAAATCTCATGCCTGCCTTCTAACCAAGCTCACCTTCAGCCAGCGAGTCAGAATACTGGACGCCACTATGCTACGATGCGACAAGGTCGGCATCATGATGGGCCAAGGCAGGTCCAGACAGTATGAGGTGCACCTTCCTAGTGGTCATGTTTGGTTTAGAAACCAAAAACATCTACGCCCAGTGTTTAATACAAATGATGACCCCTTCCCCCAAAGTCCCTGTGTCCCCTTGCTCTGGCCAGGAAAGAGAACCATCACTCAACTCTGCCAATGCCCCTTGTCGTTCACCACAACTTGCTTGAAGAAGTCAGTGTTCTGCTCAAGACTGTGCTACAAGCGTAAAGGGGGAGGGATGTGTGTAGATATCAAGTATCAGTGCTGCACATTGTAGACTGCTGGCTGGATTTCAAAGTTACATTGTACCGTGGCAGCATTGCTGCTTTCCCGCCACGCATGCACGTTACGTGGGTGAGCGGCAGTAACCATTGAGGAGTGATGAGCACAGGATCCAATCCGATGTTCTCATGTTAGTCTATCTGCTTATTGTAATAAGTGGAAGTGTCAAGAACTTACAGTTTCAATTCATCACCCTTCGGTCCCATCACATCTTATCCATGGTGTATGATTGGATGGCTTGCAAGACCTATGTATTGCACACTGCCCATGCAACACAGGGGAACTGCTTTATGATCCATTCAAAAGTGAGGTTTGTCATTCCAGGATAGAGAAGTTGATTACTCAACTCAACCTCATTCATTGCAGAGGAAAGTCCAGGCACAGTCTCAGTGATAGAACCAACAAGTTGCCAGAGAGCTTACTGCCTCATATAACATGTTACATTGTTCATATGAATGGATGTTACTCCAATGAAGCCAAACTACAGGTTTGTTATGTTGCACACTGCTCTTGCATCATTTGGGATTATCTTTATGATCTAATAGCATGGTTTGCCATTCTTGAATAGAGAGGTTGGTTACTCTACCAAACTTCACTCACTGCCATGAAAGTGCCAGTTAGCACTTTTTCAGTAATGCAGCAGACAAGATGTAGTACCCATGGTCCTTTCATCATGCAGAACTGTCTCCATTATTTATCTGAATGCAAGATTTCCTACTCATGGATAGAGGAATTGGTTACTTTACTTACCCTCACTCAACAGAGGAAAGCCAAAGGGCTCTCCTCAGCAAAAGAGCCAACAAGGTTCATAAGGTTCTTAAAGCATAATATTGTTAGGTAGGCAGAGGTCACTGCTATTACAGGTAGAGTTTTGCTGCTGTGATGGAACTTGTTGGTGCTTTAATAAAAGAATTGGAGTTTTGATTATATGGTACCAGATCCCAGAAAAAGCAGCAGGGATGCCACCTCTGTTTTCTATTAGAATGCAGTGGGTTCTGCTCTTGCATCATCATTTCCAGGCTTCAAGCCTCTCTCCACTCTTATCAGTGGAACCAGATTTAGCTGAGGTAAGGGCCCAGTAACACATTTCAATTTTGCCATTATGGAATTTATGCAGTTTCACCATCATCCTGTAAGTGAACAAGATGATCATCTTGACTGTCACCTAGTTGATTTTAGAGCATAACCCTTGCTGACCAGCTAGGTTCATTAACCGTGACCATTGGAGTAGTCTGTCTGATGGGGTTCATTTCCAACTTCACTCTTACTAGTTCATTTGCTTTAGATTGTTACTGGCCTTGTTATGGAACAGAATTTCAGCTGGTCAAAGGTGTCCTCACCATATGAAATTAGTTTCATGGAGAGAAAGGGATATGTACTGCAGAATGCCTTTGATTCCTTTAATCCCTCTTTAATGACAAGGATCAAACTACCACCTCTTAGCCCTCAACAAACCTGCACTCCAGGAGTCTCTTTGCATTGTATGTAAAGCTGATCTTAGTAGGCTTACAATGGACAGACTTCCAAGTTTGTTCTTTCTCTCTTTAGCAACCTAGAGTACCAGCTTTTTACTTTTTTCTTTATGTGCTCCAGAGGAAAGCTTTAATGTTTCTGGGTATCATATCTTCATTTCTTTTGCCTCTAAGCTTTTGCTGTAAGCAAGGAACCCTACCATTCTCAAACCTCTCTCTGCCTATTTCAGATGCTACTACCCATGATGTCAAAAGGGTGTTTCTACTACAATTTATCTCAGGAACCTTTAGGTTTAGGACATTGATCATGGAAACCTGTAGATCTTTGCCAGCACCCTTGTGCACCATTACCCAAGTGGCGATCTGTGAGACACTCCATGTGTTGTACCTAGAGGTCAGCCAGGCACCTTTCCCTTACTCTCAGCTCATCACTATTTCTTTAGGAAGCTTGAGAGTTTTCCTTGGCCTCTTTTCACTTATGCTCCTTTCTTTCTTGCTTACTTTCTGACTCGTTTATGTATTAACGAGTTTTGAACTCTTGGAAAGCAATCCTTCATTTACCTTCCCAGCTTTATTTCCTTTTATTCACTCTCATGTATTTCCCGTACTGTCTTCTAGAATTTGTAGGAATGAATTATTTGTGTTCAATTGTGTGTACCCAGATTTGGACTCATGACATTAGTCATCTTGTAAGAAGAGAGTGTGGCAAACAGTAATTTGCAAAAGATGATTTTGATCTTAGGGACAAATAGTGGGTTTACTCATAAGTTGTTAGTGGGATATTACTATGTCTTCTCAAAGAGAGTTGGGCTCATATTTCCCTGGTTCAGTGGCTCCTCTGTAAGAAGAAATAGTTTTTCAAAGTTGGACTCATTTTTCCCTGGTTCACTGGTTCCTCTTTAAGAAGAAAGAGTTTATCACACACTCAAAACTCATATTTTGATAAAATGCATTGTAACAGCACAAAAAGAATGTCTTCATAAAACTTCTAAGGCACTTAATTCTGATTTGGAGTGATTTAAACTAACTGCAAGATTTTGTCTTTTTTTGATAGTCCTTTTTGTTAAGTGGAAATGTGTTATGTTACAGATCTGTATTATTACTAAGTAGTTGGAACTGATATTTTCATTTTGTTTTAATAACTCTTTTCTGTTTATTATATTTTGAAACTATCATTTAAAAAGAAAAGTATAACAAACGGTTCTAATTATGTTAAATGTGGAGTGTCTGTTTAAATGTAATAATCTTTTTAATCTCTGTTGAAGAAAGAGGATTATATGTTTATATTTTGCCACTGCACAGAATTGTGTTACAAATATGTTGTGGATCCTTTTTGTAGATCTTAACCATTGTGGTAAATATTGTAGGATTATAAAAGGCTATTTCCTACATTATCATATACATTCATGAAATTTGGAGAATTTCAATTAAGATAAGGTCTGTGTAACGATAGGATATGAGAGTACACTGTGTTGAAACAAAATGATATTAGATTCACCCAGGGATGTTCCTGTGGCTAGATATTTCCCATAATTATACATTTACTAATGATTTTGAAGGCTCTTCAAGGAAATCTACATAATGTCTTATAAAATTAAGATCTTCTTTTAATAATTCTAGCTCATACCAGTTATAAATGAATTAAAAGTTAAACCAGTATATCATTTATATGCATGGCAAGGGAAAGAAATTTTAGACATATAGTATGTGGTAATGATCTCTTATCTCATAAAAGGAACCCTTCTGGACAGAGTGCATTAGGTTCAGAGGCTATATTAGCTTTTAGGAGTTACATGTTGCTTCTAATTGAGAGAAGAAAATACCAATATTGGAGTGTGATTCACTCTTGAATTAGAAATAGTTGTGTAAACTGCACTTTTTCATCTCTTACTTAGATTGGTTAATTTTCTTCCTAGATTGATCACTTAAAGACAGAGACTAAGATTGACTTGATAAGTTTTCACCAGGATGTGAAATTATTAACTCTGCTTCTCTTGATTTGAAATTGCCCTGAAGAGCTTCTTTATTGAAGCACAAAGAACAAAGGATGTGGCAGCAGGTATGGAGATGAGTTCCCTGAAAAGGCTAATTATTTTCTGACAAATCATGTCATAGGTACCTCATCCATCTGTAAGGGTAAGATTCTTCATCAGTCAGATCATTGCCATTCTCAGACTCATCTATTGGTAGAAAATTTACCTGGTATGGTCCATTTAGTGGAGTGTGTGAATCTTACATTTCATTTTGACCAAGCAGATTATGAAGTACATCAAATGGATGAGGAGTTTTGGTTTACTAACCTTTATTCATTTTTAAAGTATGAATGTAGTATATGTTTTTCCATGACCATTCTTCTGCTGTTTAAGAGAGCAAAGCATGAAGAACCTTCTTCCCCTGAATAGCTATTTGTCACGGTAATTTAATTTAGTCTAGAATACTTGTCAATCTGATCCAGCAAATAAGTATTTAGCTTACATTATGATGAACTTAACAGGACTCTAAATATCTTTTATTTTTTAAGTTTTGGTTTCATTATATAGTCATCTAGATACCGTTGTTTGAGGCATTTAAAACAGATTATCCTATCCTCTTCCTCAAGGAGATAATCATATTTTGCTGTGTGAAGGTAATGAAAAACTCTAGGTTGAGAAACCCAGAGTAGTGTAGAGAGTAAAGGGTTTTACTGAAGTGATTAATGTATTTTCATTACCAGTACATGACAGCTTGAGAATGAATGTGATCAAATGAGGCTGATGTTCATCTCTTCCTGGTGCTACCTCAGTGAGGTGGGAAATGGGAAACATTTATAAAAGATGGAAAATTGTAGGAAGTATGATGGAGATAGATGTTCTTTGATAGTGTGGATGAAGTTTGGAGGCAAGTGGGTATGTTGACTTTTTGAGAATTGGTTAGAGGCTTAATCTTTTTCTACCTTAGCTCTAAAGCAGTTGCTTTCCTTGGGAACTTATTGCCTGCTGCTGCATCCAGATTTTTTAAAGGTTAAAGTACAAAAGAATTAATACAGCAAAATTGTTCATTGCAGGGAGTTAAGGGTTGAATTGATTTTCAAGTTTTCACCATTTTCAGAAAGGTTAAATTATGGGTATTTTACATATAAGTTTGGATTGTATGCATATTCAAGTGTTCCTGATTATGATGTCAGATGTTTCAGTGTGATATTCATTAACTTTACCACTATCTATATATTTTTAGAGGGTTTTAGTTAGACTTGTATACAGCTAGCTTATATTATTTTTGTTTTCTGTGCTGCACTCATGCAGTATCAGATCTCTGAATTAGGGAGATGGCCATATAATCCACATTAAGCATAAGCTGCAAATTGATGCATGACTTATCTAAAATGGCTCATTTATTGGAGTTAGTTCATTTCTGTGACATTCTATTTCAGGATTTTTTTTTAGAAAATGCCAATTGATGGATTTTTTTGCTGAAGTTTCTTGGGAATGTGATGACATAAAAAAAAAATATCTGCCACGATTCATAGTTGTCCTTTTTGCAAAGGGCAGATTTCCCACTAACGACCTCCTCCTTATTGGCAGTCCCAACTTTCTAATGCTCCCTCCCTGTCTCTTGTATGCTGCCTGACAGTGTTCAGCGGTTGGAGAGAAGGCCCTCCAGGTTTGGGGGTCACCAAAGGTACCATCCCCTTGGAACATCTTCATTTCCAATAACATGCCAGTACCAATGTTACTGTTGTACCAAGAATGTTGTAACTTTAGTTTCCCAGACATCGTTTGCTTAGGCACATGTAATCAGAGCTGTTAGTTTTACTTATGATTTTTTTTTCTTTTTTTCAATTGATGCAGGAATTATATACATAGAATTTAGGTTTTGCGCTATGCAGTGAGCCCAAGTCCATGAATTTTGTGTTTCGTTCAGTGAAATTTATGGCAGTCTACCATGAGACCTGAGTACATCTTGTTGCACACTGTAAAAAACATAATAGTTTACGTAGTCATATTGCTGTTAGATAGATTCCAGCTGCTGCTGTACTGCTATTGATGAGTAACAGGTTGCTCTTTTTTTTATTCATCATATTGCATTAATAAAGATGTATGCAAAGGCTACTTAGCTGTAATTTTAGTCATTGCTAATTGCATTATAAATTGTGAATGTATTTATCAGTTGCATTTTAGTGTGGCTCAGTATAGAAATCAAGACATCATGAGTTACAGGATGAGGCCTTGATATACCAACCACTTCACATTATCAATCATATGATGTCAGTAATACAAGAAAATTTGATATTCGCATGCATGTTCTCTATATTCATATACTTATTCATTTATGATATTTGAGATGCTGATATTGAGAAAATTCTTCATACATTTATTTACACAAAATATTTTGTAAGCCTTTATACCTAGTTGGATTGAGTGTTATGATCCTAGTTATTCTTGACCATTTTCAAATGTTAGAGATGTGGCTGTGTCAGTATAACCCTCTGCTAGGTAACTGTAATATGAATAAAACTACTTACATTGATGAGAGAATGGTTTTTCAGCTTGAGGAAATGTTGTAACATCACTGCCCTTTCACCTGTTAATATGGTACCCACTTATACCGTATCAATGGAAGGTTAAAAACTCCACTGAAAAATATTGTAAAATTCTTGTAAAATTCATGGAAGATTGGAAAATTTCCAAATCAGATAGTTTAATTGGTGAATCACCCTCTCAAGGCTGTTGCCTGAAATGATCACCAGTTGGCACCACTTACCTGCCACTTTAATTCACAGTGCTACCCAACTTCCAGTCTTCATAAAAACACCAAAGTTGGTTTAGATAAAGGTATATTTGTATATTTTTACTGAAAGAGTCCAGTCATAAACAGATTCAGGTAAAATGTACTCGTAATGTGGAAATCAAAACACTTGTGAAACTTTATTGTGCTTTGAATAATTATATGTCATACATACACTTATACTTTGTTTCCAGCACGAGAAATGAGACACATTTAACCCTTTTTGTCTTTGGTTGGACTTTGAATTTTTATATCAAAATAAACAGCAGATGTACTTACCCGTATGAGAATGGATGGCAGATGTGGAGTGTTTGTTATGTAGAGGATATTATAAGCAAGAGAGTTATGGCAAATGGTTTAGAGAAAAGATAAAGGTGATGGCAGCTATGCTGAAGATGAATTGTGGTGAAGCAGCTGGAACGGTTGGCAATGCAGCTGGATTTCTCAAGAAATGGGGTGATAGTGTTGTCGATTGGTTAAGTCTGGATTTTCATTGTATTTTTAGCCCAAGGGGAGGTTCCTGAGGATTAGCAGAATGCCTTCATTTTGCTCTTTTATAAAGGAAAGGAGAAAGAAGTGAATGCTCAAATTAGAGAGGTATAAATCTGTTTAGTATACTTGGTAAGTTATATGGGAAAATGGCATTTTTTTTTTTTTTTTTTTTTTTTTTTTTTAGGCTCCAGTCACGGACAAAAGTAACATCAAGGCCAGGCCCTAATTGAAAAATAGAGAGAATTTAGAAACGGGAAAAAAAGATAGAATGTATTTACGAATTTTTGACAAAGTGAAAGACCTGTCTTTTGAAATGAGCCAGGTCATAGTTATTGGGAAAGACATGA
>JAYMFT010403470.1:0-18756 GCA_038088735.1 Panulirus argus | reverse complement strand
TATATATATATATATATATATATATATATATGTGTGTGTGTGTGTGTGTGTGTGTGTGTGTGTGTGTGTGTATAAAGTGGTAAGCGGCAGAACTTGAGGGCATTCCCATGCTCGTAACGTAAACATATCTAACCTCTTGGTTGAAGCGGGTCACGGAGCATAACTGTCGCATCCCCTGCCACCTCTCTCGTCGAGTGGATTAGAATGATTCATACAGACGTTCAGCTCCATCTTTTTCTTTCTTTTTATACATCGCTTGTGTAGTCGTCCCTGACACTGTGGGAGGATACAGCGCCACGGGAGAGTATCCATGTCAGACAAGGTCAGCACAACACGCCACACCGAGTTAGCTATGTCAGTCAAGGTCTTGTGCTGCACGCTGTGTCTGCGTGTGTGTGTGTGTGTGTGTGTGTGTCTATCTTTTTATACGCCGGAGGAGCGTAATATGTCAGACGAATTCAGCACAATACACCATTCAGTATACGTTTGGTGTAGAGCTGTATCAGACTAGGTCATTGCCATAAGCATGCCGGGAGGGTATCCGTGCCAGACGAGGTGAATGTGTTACGCCGGAGGTCGAGGTCGGTACGATACGCTTTGAACAGGACAGTTTAACATGATAGAGTTGTCTTGATCTGGTGCAGGCAACGCTTTAAGGTAGTAGTGTGGCGCAGAGGGTATAATAATGGTGTATATTGCATGATCTTGGTGTATACTGTATGATGCTGTTGCAGACTGTTATGATATTGGTGTATGCTGTACGTATTTGGTGTATATTGTATGCTAGTGGGGTATACTGCATGATGATAGTTTATACTGTATGATACTGGTGTATACTGTATGGTAATAGTGTATGTAAGTGGATACTGCTTACACATGTCCCTTCTTCTCCTGTTCCCTGATCTTCAACATTTCTGTTATCGGTTCTCCATCTTCTGTGGTGGTGTTAGTGTATAACTACAGTTATACTGCTATACAAGTACTACAGTTATGCGTATAGCTTTAAAAGTACTTCATATATAGTTATACCGTTACATAGTTATAGGTGCCCTATACTTGTGCTTATAGCAGTTCAGGGACTACAGTACTGCATTTTCAGATCCTGCAAGTCTTCTTACAGTCTTGTGGTTTCCACCAGCTTTAGCCACTGCCGTCTGGAAGCTTGTGATTTGATGGGAGTTGCACACTAAGCAAGCTTAAAGGCATTTTATTTTTCTCTATAATTCGCACAGAATAATAGATGCTTAAGAACGTAGTTATTACAGTTAACGCACATTCCAGGTAGTGGCATTGTGCGATCCGATTTTATTAGGCTTTTCTCGCATTTTGTGTTTTGGCGAGGCTGCATATTTTCAGAAAAGGTGACAAGGATTTATTTTCCGTCAGACTTTCCTTCTTCGTGTCCACGAGCGTTAGTGGCCACTGGATGGTGTCCCTCAGGCTGAGCAAGTCAATTCTTTTGCTCTATTTTACATGAGACGATTTTAAGTCCTCTTCTGTGGCGTGTGACCGTCATTATTTTTTCTTTATTAAAACTTAGAACGAAAAGTCGCTGGTTTGTATTCATTTACTAGTGTACAGTAGTGGGTGTGTTAATTGTAAATTCCTACTTAGACTCTGTATATATATATATATATACCTGCATGAACATCTTTTACGAGGAAGCAGCAAGAAAGATCTGTGGTGGTGTGGCAACAGAAACAAGAGGCGAAAGCTTCATGTCTTGGACGACCAGTGATTACGGAGGAGACTGTCGATATATTCCTCTTTTATTCACACTGCCTTGGGTAATGTTGTAAAGGTCAGTAGCGCTGGTTATAGGTGAGAGGATTGAACTCTGTAGAGAGAAAAAAAAAAAAGGAAAAAAATGGGATGTTGGTACTGCAAGAAAGAAAACGTGCAAAACCCATTTTCTTTGGGTTTTTGACCTTTGGAGTGTATCTTTTTTTCCTCTTGGCTGGTCACAGGCACGAGATTGGTGAGCCGAACTCACGCGACGTCCCTCCGCGGAGGAGTGGCGTCGGTGTGGTGTCCTGTGAAGTGGGAGGTGAATATACAAGGAGTGTGGTGAACCTCGCGTGCCGTTTATCCGTACGTATTCTTACTGTTACGGGATCCGTGGCTGATGACGGGTTCCTGACGGCGGGACACGACTGTGCCGGACCGAAGCAGTCTTTTTCGTACCAGTCAGCCAGTGAGCACACTCGGTCTCTGGTGATTTTATTGGTTTCATCTTTTGTTCACTTTTGATTTTTCTTTTTTTCCTATGTAGAGACACTGTAGCTCTACACATGATATGATGAACAGGAGAGGAGGACATGGGGTTCCTGTAGAATTCGACATGACGTTGTACCTTTGTGTGTGTGTGTGTGTGTAATTCAAGAATGTATATAATTCTGACTGGTCAGCCTGTTTGAGGTCGCGGCCGGCAGACTTACGTACACACACCAGCCCGACCGATCAGGTAAATTTGGTGAATATTTGTCCAGTGAGTTCTCGCATGGCTGAACCGATGATGTTTTTGTTTACGTATACATGCTGGGCTGGGCAGTTCGGGCCCATGGTTAGTTACACACCGTTTTAGTTCATATTACCGCCGATGATGCCGTTTCAGTTTGTTTTGGTAGCATTATTTCGTGGATTCATCCAGATTCCTCGCGTAAGCAATGAGTGACCCGGGATTTTCCGTTGAGATTGTGCTTCGACTGTCTTCCCAGAGCTTCGTGGAATACAGACTCTACGCCACGTCAGGCGTTCACCTTGGTTCAGCATTGTATTTAAGGTTTCTTCTGTTTTACGTTTCTACTTTTTTTTTTTTCTTTTTTTTTTTAGTGATGTAGTGTATCCAGCGTGTGGTGAGTAGTGGCGTGGGAGAATGAGCGGGACAATTCGGATGTAATTACTTGTGTCGCTGGGCCTCTGTGGTTGTGGTGGTGGCGGGAGAGGGAGGAACAGTGGTTCCGGCTGATGACCAGCTCAATGCCGTAATTGCTGGCTGGACGCGCCACACTCCTCTCCACACTTTCACCCGCCTCCCGGCTCCTTCCTCTCTCGCTGACCCGGTCTCTCTCTCTCTCTCTCTCTCTCTCTCTCTCTCTCTCTCTCTCTCTCTCTCCTGCCGCGGATTCTCCCTCCCAAGGGGTCTTCTCTGTCATAGACCTCTGACACCCGCCAACTACCACAGACCCTCCCCTCCCATGGACCCTCCCTTGCCCTGAACTCCTCCCTGTCACGGATTTTACCCCTTCCACGGACCTTCCCCTGCCATAAACTAACCCCCCCTGCCAAGGACTAGCACCCTGCCACGGACTAGCTCCCCTGCCACGGACTAGTTCCCCTGCCAAGGGTTAGCTCGTTTTCCACGACATTGCTCAGCCATTCTGTCCCCTCCCCCCACTGTCTCGTTACTCAGTCTTACCACACTTTTTTTTGTCCTTTTTTTTTGACAGGGTGGTTAGAGGGAGGTGAAGTGGTTGGCCTGGAGTAGTAGTCGTAGTAGTAGCAGTTCTAAAACTGAGGAGAGAGCTAAAGAGTATATAGGTGTATCCAGTGAGTTTTCTGTTTTGTGAGGGAGATTTGTTGGGAGCGTGTTTTTCGTGTCTTATTTGTACACTATACCTGCGGCAGACTGGTTGTGTGTGTGTGTGTGTGTGTGTGTGTGTGTGTGTGTGTGTGTGTGTGTGCGTGCGTGCGTGTGGTGAAAACTTTCCCTCTCTTGACCCCTTGTCTTTCCCCACTGCTTCCCTTTCCCCGCACCTCTCTTGCCCAAGAACCCACTCCCCCCCTCCCTTTCCCATTAGAAATAGGAAAGGTGCTTGGGGGTAACTACTGCGTCACATTTAGAATGACTTCCAGTGAGAGAGCAACCGATAACTTTGTTGAAAGGTAAACACACACACACACACACACACACACACACACACACACTTCTCAAGTTTGGTTACTGCATTTACTTTAAAGAAACACAGAGGGCTGGTAGAGAAGGTCCATAGGAGGGCAACAAAGACGGTATCACCAATAAGAGACCAGAGTTACAGGGAAAGAGTAGAAGCATCAACTTTTTCCACTGTGGAAGAGAGACGAGTGACGGGTGACCTGATCACAGCCCCCAAGTTCTTAAACCAAACTGATGATGTAGAAAATGAAAACAGTTCTTCGTAAAGCGAAGGGATAGAAGGACCAGAGGACATAACACGACGTTAGATGAGAAACTTGTGGAAAAAAGTTGTAAAGAAATACGTTTATATCATAGTTGTTGGATGATTGGAATAAAGTGAATAGGGACACGGTGAATGCCGACAGCTTTCGGAAATTCTAAAAGTCGTATGATAGTAGAGAATGTTAAAAGAGATGAGGCTCCACGAGTGTAAAACTCCGTCCCTGTACGGTAAAAATAGGTAACTGGCTATAAACACACACTGTGACTCCATGTCGATTTACCTTGGCTGGATCCAGTGTTCAGATAAACCTTTTCTAAGAGCATACTTTGCAGAACTGGCTGTTTTCAGCTCCGTCCCAGCAGCAGGAAGAAGAAGACGTTCATTAACAGTGTATTACGTACACGAAAGAAGAAGTGCCAGAAGTACAGATGATGACATACGAACGCAGACACAATCTCATACACACAGAAAATGAGAGGGTGGAAAAAAGAAGGTGGAGTTGCGCACAGGAGTCAAAAGGATACGTGCATAAAACGAAAGCATTAATAGGAACCTGCGAGAGAGGTACCTTCCACAGGCCGCCAGACAAGACTACACTCCCTGGCACTACCCGCTCGACAACCAACACTTAGCACTGCATCAGCGTAAGTCATGCCGTATATGGACGGCATTATAATTGATTATCTATTACATCTTAGGAGGGCAGAAGACAATGAGAGGCGAGGAGCCGGATAAGGAGTGGACATCCCCATTATGGCCGTAGTAATGAGGGGGAGCGTCGGCTGTGATTTGTACTGGCTGTTGGGGAGGGGAGGGTAGCGTGGGTGCTTACGGGTGGGTTTGTAAGGGGAGGAGGAGTTAGGGCACGTGAACGGTTTCCTCCCCAGTGTCTTCCTGTTTATGTAAACTTACTGTAAGTCACCGTGATGAGGAAACACCACAGCGTCCTTAACGTGTGAGAGAGGTAATGCCACTCTCACACGGAAGACGCTTTGTGCTAATAGAAAGACGTACGTGTTTAGGGTTGCATATGAGGGGTGAGTAATATCTCAAGTGTCCTCATGGGTAATGATTTGCTTTTATTGTGGGAAACTTATTCTGTAATATATATCGGATACCCTCAAGAGAGCGTCTTCAGTTTGGTGTTAGTGCAGTACACGCATTCATCTAGGTTTGAAACGTATAGAAGTTGTCGATTAAGTAAGGGTTACCACTCAAATTTCGTAGTAGTAATATTCACCGGAGTTGCTCATTAGTAAATGGATTGTGAACAGAAAGGGGATACGAGTAAAATAGTGTGTACATTAAGGAATAAGCACTTCACTGCAGTTGCTTTCCTAGGATGGTAAGTGACAACGCCAGCCGGAAAAGACTTGCTTGCACCAATTTGAGCACATGGCTCAGAAGGACGTAAATCCACAGTGAATGACCCATTCGATAGTTTGTACAGTTCCTGTGCGAGCCTGGTATGATGTGGGCACGTAACATATCGAGAAGGCTTTGTACTTTAATTAGATGGTTAAATGTTTATTATGACTGCACAAGCGATTTCCGGGGTTGTTGAAGATTGCAGAAAGGTGTGATTTCTTGCAAGGTCTCGATCCTGACATGGGTAGCGATGTGGGCTCTGACATAGCCTGATAGAAACATTTGTTGATATGGTTCATGTTTGGTGGATGCACATTTCCCAGACGTCTTCCGCTCTCTTATTCCAGTGATTTGAAGGTATGAAATCCCGATGAGCTGTTTTTCAAGGAAAGGTGAGACTCACCGTGTTCAGATTTGTACGAAGACTCTTCAGAGCGGAATTGTCCGTCCATCAGAATATATCGCTTCCGTCTTCAAAGGATATAAAGTATTCTTAACAAGAATTTTTCTGTGTGTGTGTGTGTGTGTGTGTGTTTGTGTGACGCTAATGATGACTGGAGACATGACATGGTATTATTCGTGGTCGGCAGCAGACCCGTCATGAAATCACGTCCCATTGCGAACCGAAACCGGACATCAGCACCGCATGACGCACCGAATCGCAGCCTGGGGGGAGACGCCTCGGTCCTGCCGGTGCAGAGGTAACGAGAAATAGTCACCGATCCCTGTCTTTCGGCAGGAGGGAATGACTAAGTCCTGGGGAAGGTATTGACTGATGATACAGCGACGTGCATTAAAAGGAAAAAAAAAAAGAGCCTCTCCTCTCATGGGACAAGAAAATTGTTGCGGTGGATCCTGCAGACTTTCAAGGGAAGCAAGGCGAGGCCTGTAACGACCACAGGTGTTGCCACCTAAGGAAAGTGTTTGCCGTATTCTGACAGTCCTCGATAAACTCGGTGAAATCGCAGCGATGATGAAAGTCGTGTGAAGACCATCGACCACCGTCTTCGTCTTCTCTGGAAAACACCGGCATTAATGGAATGACTGGAAGACATCAGGTCGTGCTGGAAAGGGACGGCGACGCGGGCACGGCCATGTATGTACGTGGTTGTTGTCTTGATGTATGTACACACCAGGAGGTGGGAGGATGTGTCCGAGATGAGAGACTGACAGTGGCGTCTGGTGTGATCGTGAGCGATCCATCAGTCTGCCGCCAAGTGACTTCCAGCACGTCATGTCGACAAGGTTATAAAGTATATGCACATGTAGTTTATGGAGGAGAGGCCAGCCACTGCTGAGGAGATTACTGACCGTGTGATGAGGCTGGAGGATGAGAGATACGAAGTATAACACTTAACACGCTGCACATAATAACAAGAGTGCCTGTGAGAGGGGTTTTAGTGGGTGGCGACGGAGTGTGCAAGCAGCTCGTGATTTTCCACAGTCTCAGTCCGAGGGAAAGTTGTACGAGGCCATAAATCTATGAGCAGTTCCTTGCGTCTGTATCTTCCATTGTGCCAGATGAGCATTTTTATCGCTTCTTGCCATTAACGTTTACGTGCTCTTACGCCACAGATGCCGTATTTAGGGGTAAACTTGCATCCCGCCTCCGTCGAGGGGCTTTACGCCCGAGAGTGGAAATATGTAAATTACTAGCTTCTTGGGCGGAACACCATAAGAAAACCGGGGCGTGTGGCGGGCCATAAATGCGTGATGAAGGCTCTAGCGAGTCGGGAGTGAGTGAGTGAGGGAGGGAGGGAGGTAGGGAGGGAGGGATGATGAGTCGAGGGGAAAAGTTGTGCGAGTGAAGATTATTCCGGCTGCGTCGCGCCCCACCATCCGATGGGTCGACCCCCCCCCTCCCCCTGGCTCATTATATCCCGTGGCCTCCCCACCCTCAGTATATTCCCCGCACGTCCTCCACCTTCTCCCCATCCACCCCTCAGTCCACTCGTGCCTTCCCTCCCCCAACCCCGCACCTCTCCGTTTCAGGTTCTCGGCCCCATTCACCCCGTCCCAATTGGCTTTCCTACCCCATCCATCATCTCTACCATCGGCCCACCCAACCCATCTATGCCTGCCCCATCTTTGTCCCTGCCCACCTGTCCCATCCCATCCCATCCCATCCCCAACAGCGTCCCAGTCCACCTTTCTGCCCGGGCCTTCCCCTCTTCTCCACCTGCCTTGTCTCCACCAGTTTCTCCCCTCACCTGTCCCCTTCCTCCACACGTGTTTGCCTACCTGGCAGCCTTCCTCCCTCTTGACTACACCCACCCTCCTCCCCACCGAATATTTTTCTTTATGAGACATTTTTCGAAATATTTAAATATTTATCTATTCATATATTTTTTCATTTCTGTTCCAGGAATATTTGATTTCCCTTCATCACTTTCCAAGAATATTTAGATTCGTCATTTGATCAACTCCACCGTCCAACTACTGGATTCCAGCCACACGAATCATTCCAGAGCCAGACAGTTTCATTCGGCCTTGAGAGGTGTGTCTGTTCTCTCAGCGTGTGAAGACCAGAATGAACTGATGGTCTTGGGATATATTTTTGCCTCCCGCTCAGAGTAAGCTGTCCGTGCCGCCTGTGCTGCCCTACCCTAAGGGAGTGAGAGGAGAGGCGACGAGGAGGAGAAAGTGGTTGGGTCATCCCGGCGATGCGCTAGGGATGGTAGGAGACTGAGGTGCAGTTCTTGGGGAAGGGGTGGAGGGAGGGGAGGGGGGGGGAGGGGTCGCAGAGGGGCACAGCAGGAGGCGGGCGGCAGGCAAGAGGGGGTGGCGTAGGTGCAGGAGGGGGTTTGACCTATATGTTAACGGCTGAGGTGTACCTGCCACTGAAGGGATGGCCTGAGGCGCTGGGGTACGTTCGGACACGGTGGTGTGGGTATACGTAACTACCAAGTAATGGTGGCTACCTCCTCCCTCGTGTTCGCCTCCCGGTGACCCGGCGGTGGTTTTCTAAAACTCCTCCGTGATGACATGCTGTTGCAACCCCTCTGGTAGTGATGGACGGGGTAGTTTAGGGTCGGGGGAGGAACGAGGGGGGGGGGTGTACGTTTGGGTAGTCATAGTTTAGTAGTTGTGGTGGAGAAGAAAAAAGCTTTAGTTTTAGGTTGGCATTTTTTTTTTTTGTCCTTTGTAATATTTCATTTTCATTTTCTGATCGTGTGATGATTTCTTGTAGAGAAAGCGGGTGGGGAGTTGGACGCACCACTAGTTCAAGGAGTTGGGGTTGGTTGGCACCTGCAGTAGGGTAATGTGGCCCATTGCTCACTACCCAGTAAACTAAGTGACTTCTTCACATTACTTTCTGGGTCTACCTTCCCGTCAGTGTCACACTTTGTAGGCAATCTGTTGTGTACTGCTTTCGAATAACAAGAATCATGCACTACTTCTGGTTACAGACGTCTTGAATGCATCATCATAGCGCACCAGATGGTTTGCTTGGTTTATAGGTGCATTCTGGGCGAGTACACCGCGTGCGACGCGCTGGGAAAGGAGACTGGTGTAGCACTGGTGTTATCAGTGACTGGCTCAGACCTTCATGAAGTAATAAAAGCATTCTGCGGTCGAGGGATCCCACCAAAGAATGGCAGTGACGCCGGTTCCATTAATCATCCCCTCTCGCTGTCGTGAAATCCTCGTTACGATACGATCCAGCAGCCAGCCTGGTGTGTGTGTGTGCCTGCCTGCATCTGGCCACACGGGTGAGAAGCCCCTCAGCGTCCGATGCATCGTGCTAATGGCACAGGGGAGGGAAGAAATCCCCCTCTGCCGGGGGCAGCTCTCCTCCTCGGCCAGGACTGGGGGGGGGCATCTTCTGGCGCCCTTGGGAGGAAAGGGGCGGGTATTGACAGATCGAGGGGGAATATATATATATGATAAATCATAGCTAATTGGTCATTAAGGGTTCTAGACGTGATTTTCTATAATGAGGATAGAACGAGAAAGATTTTTTTTTTTGAGGGGAGAGGAGGTTTTCTTGGTTGATGAGGTGGAGACAAGTGAGGCACATATCCTGGGCGATGATGAGTGGAGGCTGGTTAGGCCCGTGGGGCCCCAGCAGGAAATAAAGGCGCCGTGGCTGGGGTGCGGTGGGGTGTGGAGCCTGGTGACGGGATACAAAGCAGCAAGATGCTCTTACAAAGCCCTCCCATGGATAGCATCGAGCGTGAGATGAATGTACGTGGAGTGCGGCTGGGCAGCAAGGATTGTTCTCATGTATTTCCTTGGAAGTGCTACAGTTTGGACGGAAGAAGCCGACTGTCCCAGTAGACACACACGTGTCGATAGTTGGTATGCGTATGCTAGTGTCTGTAAACATTTCCTGGATTACTGATGGGGCCCCAGATGGCACAGGGTTGTGATTTGGTGTTGTCGAGTGTGTATGTGGTCAGTGAAGTAGACGTCTTGACGTACAGGTGGGTTGAGAATTAGTACAATTTGGAAAACATAGCTGATTGAATAGATACTGACCGGCTCTCTCTCATTCAGGCTTTTTGGACAGATAAATAGATAGACATAGTTAGTTAGATAAATTGATAGAGAGATGGGTCGATGAGTAGAGAGATAAATAGGTTTTAACTGACGTTAGGGATTAAAATGTATTCCGCCCGTGTAGACCTCGTGTGATGACGGATGAGGCGGCCGGTATTTATGACGGATGAGGCTATCGGGCGTGTTGATTGATGATGACTGGAAGAATCGTCACGCTTACAACAGAATGACACATTCTGCGTAATTTTCCTCTCTATTTTTATGGGAAGAAGAATATGTAAATCTTGAATCGTCTTGGTGATAAAAGGGAAGTCTGGTGACAGAAACTTAAAGGTAGTCACATTCCCGTGGACAGTACAAGAGCAGGACCTGTCACCAGCACTACGGCAGTATCGAGACGGACGGGAGGACAATATTGCCGTCAACGTGTTGGTGATGTATGATGTGGTCCTGTATGGCGCGAGCTGTCACGGGATTATCTTGTGCTGGCTGCTTATGGCAGCGTAGGACGACCTCCCTCGCCCGCAGCGCCGCCCCCCCACAAATTCTAGCTGGTCGGGATGCCATCTGAGGAACCAGCCAAGCCAAATGAGTTAGGAGGGGCTTGTGAGACGGGGAGCGTTCGCGCGAGTCTTGGTGACGGAGATAAACATGTTCTGGCTCTTAGGTAAATGGAAGGATAAGTTCCGTAATGTTTCTGCTTGTATATTTTGGAAGACATTTGCATATAATGCCTATTGTGATGACAACGTAATATATATGTGTATATATATATATATATATATATATATATATATATATATATATGCATATATATATAATACACACACACACAAATTTATATACTTAATGATATTTGCTTGCAGTTTTGGCGTAATCCTTTAATGTTGTGTGATTTACTGCCTCTTGATCACAAGAAGTTGTAAAGAGTTGTGGGTCAGGCTCATTGTCATGGCGGGAGGGTGAGGCTGAACATCCCCGGCTGCTCACCTGCCTGAGGCCTCCCATGCTGGGGCCATGTGTGAAGTGTGACAACCTTGAACACCTCAGGTGGGAGGGAAGACTCCCACACTAAGCAGGCAGCAGCTGCCGCTGGTGTAAAGAAGGATGTTGGGGGGGGGGGGGGTAAGTTGTCGGTCTCGCCTCACCATAGTGCACACACTTCAAGTTACACGATTGTGGCGGGAGATTACACAGAAATACGAAGAGGTTTTGATTGGAGAGTCCAATAGCTCTTCATGTTACAGCTGAGGCCCCCCAAGGTCTCTGTTTACCCTTGTTCGTTCTTTGACGACTCCAGTATAGAAAACGCGAGAAAAATACCTCTGTAATAGAGTCATTGTCTGACAGCGTTATGCGCTGGGTCGGTCGCTCGGTTGAAGGGTTCGTGATTGTGCTTATGGTTCCGACGAGTGACCCGGAACGTTGGTGACACTCAAGTTGGAGAGAGTGGGAATCAAGCAGACGCAGCGGACAGGGCGACGTTCACGGCGTGAAGCGCTTGTGGATGTTGGGGTTTTATAATTCCTTGATCACGGGAAGGACGGTCTCTTGGTGAGGCAGCTCTGCCTTAATGAACAGCTCAGAGGTCACGCCAATCACGACCAAGGATCACCTACCATGGCATTCGAGAGGTTAAGAGGGATACATGATGCTATGTAACAGCGTTACGGACGCAGGACTATACGAAGCAGAGTGGCGTTATTGATGGAGGTGTTCATGGCACCTCCTCCCGTAACGACGTGACACTTCTAAACGGATACCAAGATGACATTTGCCGTTATGCATTGCTTGCTCTCTCCCTGCAGGGGGGGGGGGTATCCAGCTACTGGGAAGTCCTTCAAAGTATATGGAAGAAGAAAATAGTCTCACGAAGGAATGATGATCATGAGTTGTTGGGCATCTTTATAAAAATGCCTAGTAAGAATTATGCATTGGAGGCTAGTTTTAGACTGGGAGGAGAGAACGGAGGGAAACGGTAAACGGGAGACAGGTTGGATGCGTTAAGAGCATCAGGGCAATGTGCAGTGTCGGCCAGTGGCACCTCGTGGTGGGGGAGTGGTGAAAGAGACAGGCAAGCACGAGAAGGAAGATGAAGTGGGGTCGCCTGCAGGAGTGATGAAGTAGAGATCACAGGAGAGGAAATAGTTTCCCCCTTGTCGTCCGTGACATTAAGAATAGTGAAGTAGGAGGTTTCAGGTTGCTTTGAGAGGGTCACTGAGGAGGAAGAAACGCTGGGAAGATTTGAAGAAATAGATGTCAGGGGAAGACAAAATATTCCTGGTCAGAGTCACGAGATTTTGTGTTGTGATTTGGGGGTGGGGGAGGGGGGTACGAAGGAAAGTTGATGACAGATCAAGTGGTGGTTTTGAGGCGAATAAGTAAGAGTCAAGAAAGTCTAGCATTGCGTCCACTTGAGCAGTGGTGGTTTTGAGGTGAAATAAGAGTCAAGAAAGTGTAGCACTGCGTCCACTTGAGCAGTGGGCTGTAAGCATTAACTGGCCAGTGGTTACGGCGAGGGAGGTGCTATGGTGGGGGGGATGAGCCGGCTGTGTGAGAGGTGTGAGGGGGGGGGGGCACTGGTGGTGTACAGAAGTACATCGTCAAGCCCTTGAACGCTGCGCTGCGACCCGTAGTGGGGGTGCGTAAGAGTCACCTTTGACATGACCCATAAAGGCTTGGTTAATTGCCGGGACGTTAATAGACCCACGGGCCTGACCCCATGGTGCCCATGGGTCTCACCTTCGTACTCCAGGGGTGAAACTCCAGCGTAGTAGCGAGTGAAAGGTCGTTAATCAAGCTGAAGTACTACATTACAACGCGTGAGGAAGTTGGGGATAAGCGTAGTTGTTTTTATTTTTGCGTCGTCAGTGTTTTCAGGCAAAGTGCATGTGTTGTGGGGTTACTAGGGCGTCTGATCATTTCAACGTACTTTCATTTCAAGAATATGACTGACTATACAAAGATCAGAATTGCATAGTGTATTAACTTTATTTAGGTCAGCTTTTCCAGCGTTTTCTTGATGCTGCAGTTTAAAGTCAAAGGGAGAACATTGGCGTTCTCACTGTCACTTGTTGATAAAGTTACGAGGTAGATTGAAAAGATTTACTGAATACTGAATGAGTTGTGTCACGTGCGTTAGTCTTGTATACTGAGATGATTAATGTGATTATAGTAACAAGTGTGTGTTTTTTTGTCCCCACAGTATTGTTGTTCACAGTGGTAAGGGTTATGACATTACTTGTCATGATGCTGTGATGCTTCGCGAGGTGGTGGTAAATGGATACCACTGTAGGGAATAAGAAGCGTCAGGTGTGCCGTCAGAAAGCTATGCGAAGTGTTTAGCATTTTTCTGCAACACCTGCTCACGGATTTAGACTTTACTGAACGGGTTCTGGAGATTATACAATGTACAGAAATAAATTAAAGAAGTAATTAGGGAGAACCGTTTGGGAAGACAATTTGCGTTCCAAATTTCGCTAGAGAAAAAAATATAACCCAGCGACGTACTAGATGCATCTGAATACACCTGAATTTAGCGAGGCTTTCTGCGTTCTGTCTACGAAATGTTTGTAGGGTATTTTGAGCTGTAGGAGAAGGGAGATGGGTGTGGCTGTGAAGGATTGAAAAGGCAGATATCGTAGTCATCATGAACTTTTGCATCTATGGATGATAGTGTACTTGTGCGTAAGTGTAAAGTCCTCCTTGTGCAGAGAGCTGTGTGGCTGACTGACCCAAACAGATGGTGCACTGATGAGGAACACATAGCAGGGAAGCAGGGCGATAGTGGCGGCTGTGTGAGTAGATTTCCTTTGAATGGCATTTGAAGTGTCACAGATGGTCGAGTTTTACAGGGATGGGGAGCAAACTTGGAGGAAAGTAGGTTGAAAGGCCTCGGTGAGAGAGAGAGGGTGAGAGGTGGGGGTGTTGAAGAGGAAAGGTTGCCTGAGGGTGGCAAGAATGAAAGGGAAGCGGGTTGAGGAGTGTTGACAGGAATTGACAGCTCGGATGAAAAGCCCGGCTGGATGGGTGCTGGAGGGAGGGTTGCCAGGCGGTGAAAGGGAGTGTGGAGAGCCTCCTCCCTCCGCGCACGGGTAGGGCGGGGGAGATACCAGGTTCACAGGAGTGCCGGGCGCAACTAGGCATGCATAGGAAAGGAAAATGTGGACAAGGCTTTCAAGGCTGTTTAGCGCTGCCAGTTGCATGCAGGGCGGAGGGATCGTGTCAGACATTAATGTGAGAGAGACGAGGCATAGATTTTTCTTTTTTCCCACCAAAAGACCCCAACTTTAAAACGTTCTTCTTCATTGAGCACAGTTGTTTAAGGAGCTAGCCAGGTCATGCGGCCTTAGGTTGGTGTGCTAGTGCTGGTTAGTTGACAGACAAGTAAATTGAGCTTGTTTTTATATGGTTCAGTGAGTGAGATTTAGCTGTACGACCTGAACAAGCCAGTTGTAAATTGGCACTACACAGGCGAGGAGGTCTGGGCGTTTGCGCTCGAGTGACCGGTTCTACGCATACCTTATACAAAGGAATACAAGGGAAATCGAACAGCAACAGACCAGTGGGGTCCTAAGTTGACCCGTCTCGGGATCAAAGGCTGTGTTTCCGAGTTGTAAACATAGTATTACACCAATATAATAGGTCGTATATTAATTCATAGGAACTGTGTAGAATACTCAGCTGTCAGACTCGTTTATTCAGCACCTGACAGAGGTTATGTTGGCAACGGGTTATACATCTTGGGCGTTAACAGCACTAAGAAAGGCCTTCGATGGTCACACGTATGCCGGTCGCATTCAAACGTCGGAACAAAGTTTTGCAAGAGTTATGTCATAAAAGCTGTAACTCGGCGCTGGATGCGCCCAAGGACGGAGGCATGCGAGAAACGCACTCATGGCAAAGACTCGTCACTGGACCGCTGATAACAGACGGAGCACCTGAGGTGGTTTATGGCCACGTGGAGATGTGCACGGAGGTGGGGTGGACGTGGCTCCGCGGGTTGTGTGTGTGTTCAGGGAGGGCAAGGACGCCGTCGTTGGGATAGGGTCAGGGTGAGGGGAGGGGAGAGTTGCCTCTGCTGTCATTAGGGTCATGTGCTGGTTTCGGACGCTGCGTCTGAAAGTCTTAAGATTGTTTCCACCCATTGCATCTAGTCGTTAAAACTGTACCATCTCGAAAGACCATGTAACTTATGTAGCTTACGTAAGGAACCAATTTTGTAACTTGTTGTAATGAGAATCAGCCCACTGGGGTCTTGGCAAAGACCCTCTGATACCTCTGGATCCTCTTGCGCATCCAACTCACAGGATGAGCTCGGGGTGCACAATAAATCTGCCGGTGATGCCAGCACAGATCAATCGTCGGAGGTTACCTGTGGTGGTGGTGGTGGTGGTGGTTGTTCATTGTGTGCTAATACGTCGAGGAATTTAGATCAGACGGCGATAGGTGGCGGCTGTGTTTGGTGTTTCTTGTTATGGTGGTGATGGGAGCGGCTGTGGGAAGCCCATGTAGTGATGGAGATGAATAATTATGGTGGGGATGGTTTCAGTGGGTTGTTGCCGTGGGATTGTTGGGGTGGGGGAATCTTAGCCGTATGCTGTGATAGTAGCCGCGAGTTTGTGGGCTGCAGTAGTGTCGAGTTGTTGTGGTGATTAGAAGCGACAGGTTTCTGAGGGCCAGGCAGATTGCACAACTTGCGTTGGAGGGGAAAGTTGCAGCGTCTAGCCAGCCAGGCGGACCGGACTCTCACCAGGTAAAGGTATTACTGCAGAATGAACCCGTCGCGGAAGCCTTATCATAAGGTCCACATTCATCCTCTGTGTTACAGGCATTGGCCCCCAAGTCGCTGCCGGCCACCGTGACCATCTTTACGGCATTATATAAGCGGATAATGAAAAGCGAAAGATAATTTGACCCGCGCTCGCGGCACCAAGCCGCCTGGCGGCGGCGGGAGCACCTCATGATGGAGTTGGTTTTCTCCTCTATTGGTGTGCGGTGAATGGCGGGAGTGTGCGCTGGGGTGTGGGTGGGTGGGGTTGGGTTGGGTGGGGAGGAGAGCGAACCGAACGACCTTGCCGGATGATCGTCAGTGGGTCATCCACACTATAGGGAGGGTCACCCATCACTGGTCATGTGGGTCGGGTGTCAGCGTAGGTCACCCCTCTCTCGGTTGCGGCTCGCCTGGCCGCACCACTTAACATCATCCTGTCCCACCCTAACGCCGCGGGCGGGACCCCTTGCCCGTGTGTTTTATTGAAGGTGATTCTCCCGCGAAATGTACTCAAGACGTTACTTCTTCACGCCCGCGTTCTTGTGATTCTCGCCGATGTCGCTCGCGTATCCTCTGTGGATTACCGGGCCTGTGTTGGTAGGGCATGTGGCTAACCAGATTTTCTAGCTCTGTAGATGAGGAATTGTTTCTTTTCATATCGTGCTTTTTGGCTTCTTCCGCCTTGACGTAACCTAGTAGGGAAATAAACATTTGTACTGCTTGAAGATTGGCTCGGGTTTAAGCATTTGCATAAGGTAATTGTGATCTGGTTATTACCGGGAAGAGTTGAATGATATTTGTGTGGACTAGTCCTTCCTGGTCTACCAGCAAATTTAAACCGATTGGAATATGAAGCCTTAAGGCAGTATTAACAGGAAAATATCCTTCAGTACATACGGGATGTTGAGTACAGTCAACGAGTTGGATATCCTTCAGTTTGTGACCGGATAGCATACGTATCTCAGACAAAAGCAGTGGATGTTTTCAAGAGAGGCGTTGCAGTGGATATGATGGCCCGCAGTCCGCGAGTGTTAAAGACGTGGTCGGATAGAGAGGTCCAAGAGGTAACTTGGTGTATGTGTTTGTGTTTGTATGTGTGTAATTACCTGTTTTACCTTTCTTTATGCTGTCTGCAATAAGCATGTCATCAGTCATTTTGTTCCATTCATCCACCTCTATTGTAAAGTAAAAGTACTTTTTCACATCATTTTTCACGTGTTTCTTGCATAACTTTATATTATGTCCTCTGGCTGTTCTGCCCCTACGTCTCTGGAAGAGGTGTTTACTGCTGTGTCCGTCATTGATCTGTTTTGAGAACTTAAAGGTTCTGCTCAGGTCACCCCTAACTCTTCTGTCTTTTAAGTTGGACTTCTTGAAAGCCACTAGCATTCCCCTGTAACTTGATTCTGGTACCATCTTTGTCTGGACCTTCTCATTTAGCTCTGTGCTTCTTTTGGTGCGTTGGCAAACATGAGAAGCATATTTTATTTTTATGATGGGAATAGCTTATTGAATAATCCCTTGTTCATTAACTTATATGTTCCTCAAATATTTGCAAGCTGGTAGTTTTGTGTCCTTAACTGGCGACAGTGTCTTTCCAATACACAGACTCATACAGCTTGTTCTTGCTAGATGATAATCATTTCGAGGCGTTCATTGTGACCCATCATCATCATCGTCATCACTCTTCTATTACTCTGTTTGAACTTCGAGTGTGGTTGGGTGTCCTGCGTCAGGAAGGAAGAAAAACGCTGGCGATCGAAGAATCACATGATTGGTAAGCCTGGTGTGTGTGTGTGTGTGTGTGTGTGTGTGTAGTGCAGGGTGGGCACTCCCTCCTTTTGGGCCTGGGTCATATTTCCGCGTGACAGCTTGAAGTGCCTCGTGGGAGAGCACGGCACAGCTCTCCGTCCATCACCTCTTGATTGTCCTCGTTATTCACTCCTTCGATAATTGGTCTTACGACACGGCGGGTCGAGATGGCCATCCATAGCGCTCGGCTCGATGTTGTCCCTGGCAGGCCAGGTTCTGAGGGTGATGGCGCCTCTGGAATATATATATATGTATATGGCTTCTTGTGAACTGATGATGTCTGGTATCTGGGAATGGATAGGTGTTGTCTGGGGTTGGGACGATAGGTAGGTTTAATTGTCTCAGATTCTTTACCTTTACTATTTACCCTTAACGCCCTGAGATCAGAGTGTAACACGTTGGTCTCTGAAGCCAGAAACGAAGATATTCAAACATTGCAGTCGAGGGATTTAAATCAGGTTGTGGATTCCCTCTTATTTATGTCATGTCTGAGGCTGGTATAGGTGAGTCTTTGTGTCATGTCTGGGGCTAGGATAGTGTTGCTGTTATAATTTAAATGCTGCATTTTTTTAGTATTTTTTGATAATGATTTGAATTTCACTTTAGTTACAGAGCTAGTGCTGGTTTATTAAGAAAATATATATAAGTTTTAGGATTGGTTCATCATTCCTGAAGTGAATATTGTATGTAATCCTTTAAGATTGAAATTTGTCGAATTTCTTGTTTGGTAAACACGAGATACTGGTATGTGGACTGTGATTCCAAGATGAATATTTGGTGCAAAGGTAACTGATTCCCCGTTGATATTTGCGTAGGTGGTGGCAGAATTGCTCCCTAGTTTTGACGTGGTATATGGGTGTGTTGGTGTTATTTCCGTGGGTGTCAGTTTATTGCTATGGATGAGATCTAACCATGATGGCCTTAGGGTTGTTAGATGATTTACTGTGAAGTTATAATAGACTCGCAGTCGTATTTGTCCGTCGGGTGAGTCACTGTATACGAGCAGGACTAACTTGCCTTGCCTTCGTGTGGATATCTCAAGGGGGCTGTAGGAAGGCTTGGTTACTGGCTGTCTCTCTGTCTCTCTGTCTCTGTCTCTCTCTCTCTCTCTCTCTCTCTCTCTCTCTCTCTCTCTCTCTC